>CM073772.1:80652130-80882380 GCA_037158775.1 Hetaerina titia
TATATAAAAAACCATAAACACAGTAATCAACCCGAAGGTCAGTTTAGTAGGTGATGGTAGAGCTCACCCATGTACCAAGCCCTATACGGCGTGTGAATATTCACACATCAGGGTAGGGGGGCCAGTTCCTTCCCTGTGCCGGTTATGGTTTCCCAGGAAGATCTGGTACCCGAAAAATCAACTAGCTTGGGTGGAGCTGCAGGCAGGCAGTGGCTTGCCCAGGAATCGAACCCGGGACCCTCCGGTCAGCAATCCAACGCTCTACCCGCCAGACCACCGCGACCCGCTATATATATATATATATATTATATATATATATATATATACTACCTTGATCAAAAAGTTCCCGGAATAACCACCGTGTGGCGCTCCCATCGTTCTGATTTGAGTTCTGTTTTTTTTGTTAAATTGGTACATCTGTTGTTGATATTCCCTTTAAATCTTAGTGTCATAACTTGACATTTGCAAAAGTTACGTAGCCAAGAGTACATCTATCTCTGTGTGTGTTGGCGATTTTTTACAATTGCAGAAATGGATTTAAATTTGCAACAACGAACTTGTATTAAATTTTGCGTAAAAAACGGATTTAGTGGCGCACGGACGTTGGAAATGTTGGAAAAGTGTTTCGGCAACGATTCTCTAAAAAAAAACGGTCGTTTACCAGTGACATGAGCGGTTCAGAAGTGGTCGTGAGTCAATCGAAGATGATGAACGCAGTGGCAGACCATCGACATCGAAAGTCGGTGAAAAAATTGATAAAGTAAAAGAAATGTTGGTCAATAACCGCAAATTAACCATCAGAGAAATAGCGGAGGACTTGAACATTGCCTATGGATCCGCCCAAGACATTGTGGTTAATGATTTGGGTTTCCGTCATGTAGCAGCAAAGTTGGTGCCAAAAGACCTCAATTTCATGCAAAAAAGAGACCGTGATGACGTGGCAAAAGACATGATTTGCGAGGCTGAATCCGATCCCACATTCATCAAAAGGATCATTACTGGAGACGAGACGTGGGTTTATGAGTACGACACGCAATCCAGACATCAGGCAAGTGAATGGCGTTCACCAAATGAGCCGAGACCAAAAAAACCACGTCGTTTTCAGTCAAAAAAGAAGGCAATGCTGACGGTTTTCATGGATTACAACGGTGTAGTGCATCATGAACTTTTGCCAGAAGGCCAGACAGTAAACAAAGAGTATTATTTGGGCGTTATGAGACGTTTGCGTGAAGCAATTCGCCGAAAGAGACCAGAAATCGTCGCACAGTGCGTCGAGACCGTCGCACAGTGCTATCATTATTCGTAATTTTTTGACGAAAAATGCAACAAATACCATCCAACAGCCACCGAATTCACCTGATTTGGCTCCCTGTGGCTTCTTTCTGTTCAATCGAGTTAAAAAACCATTACGGGGAACGCGTTTTAGCAGCCGAGAGGAAGTAATGGAAAAATCGCAGGAAGCACTGATGGACATACCGAAAACCGAATATAAAAACTGTTTCGAGGATTGGATCAAGCGCTAGCATAAGTGTGTTGCAGTCGATGGGGATTACTTTGAAAGGGACAATATAGATTTAGATGAATAAACTTGTATTTTTAATTTTCTGAATAAATTCCGGGAACTTTTTGATCAAGGTAGTATATATATAACTTAGACAGTATCACACAGCACGAGAACACATAAAAAGAACACTCACAATAATATCTTGATAATTTCGACGGACTCGGGCTCCGTCTTCTTCGGAAGATAAGATATGACTGAGGAAAAGGGTACGTGGTGCAGAGAGAGTTGGGGAAAAAACAGGTAGTGGGGGAGGGGTGAAGGAGGGGTATATGGACGGGGAGAAAGCGGAGCGGAGAACAGGTGGTGGGAGAGGGGTGAAGGAGGAGGTTATGGAGGGGGAAAGGGAGGCCAGAGGGGAGCGGAGATGGAATAAGGAGGATGCAGAAATAGTAACAAGCGACACAGAAAACTAACAATTCATCCACAGATACCACAACACCCATGACCAAGGCAACAACTCACCAAGTCATCATAAGGGCTTGACAAGTCAAAACCCAGGACAAGGATGACAAAATTTATGCGGATGAATAAATTGTCCCACCACCTCGCAAGAAACAAATCCACCTCCATCCATCCCAGCCCCACCCCCCCATTTAGTGAACGACATTGAGACCCGGATGTTGATAGGCTTTGGGGCTTTCCCTTTTCCATTTTTCCCCTCTCCCTCGTCCCCTACTCTCTCTGCACCACGTACCCTTTTCCTCAGTCATATCTTATCTTCCGAAGAAGACGGAGCTCGAGTCCGTCGAAATTATCAAGATATTATTGTGTGTGTTCTTTTTATGTGTTCTCGTGCTGTGTGTTACTGTCTAAGTTTTTTATTCAACACTTCCGTGTTACTTCGAAGAAATCATATATATATATATATATATATATATTGCTATCGAAGAAAAATGGGAATGTATCAAGAAATGGATATTGGAAGCCGCTAAAGACACTATAGGAACCGTTAACGGGAAAAGGATAAGGAAACCATGGGTAACGGATGAGATGATTGCAAAGATGGATGAGAGAAGAAGATTGCAGAATGTAAACACAGACAAAATGAAGTACAAAGAGTTAAACAATAAATTGAGAAGGGCTACAAATAAAGCAAAACAAGAATGGTGGAAAACGCAATGCGAGGATATGGAAAGTTTACACTGAAAGGGTGAAATTGGTGCGCTATACAGCAAGGTTAAGTTATTATCGGGAAGTAAGAAGGCAAGATCTGTGCTAACAGTTAAAGATAAGTGGGGTAAGATAATAGTTGAACCAGGAAAAATCCACGAGAGATGGAAGGAATATATAGAAACACTGTATGGCAAAGAACTTAGGTCGACAAGGTTCTATATGGAAAAGGAACATGACGTAGAAGAAGATAGCTTAGGTCCAGGCATACTCGACGATGAAATAGAAAGGGCATTAAGGGAGATGAAAGCAAATAAGGCCGTGGGGGTGGGCAACATTCCTGTAGAAATGTTGAAATGGTTAGGAAAAGGTGGGAAGAAGGCCATATATGGACTGATTCGTAGTATCTATGAGAAAGGAATCTGGCCGGAAGGTTTTGTGAGATCGGTGTTAGTTCCTATTCCAAAAAAGGCAAAGTCTACGTCATGTGAGGATTACAAAACAATAAGTTTGATATCACACGCAGCAAAAGTTATTCTCAGGATCATCAACAAAAGGATAGAGAATAAGGCAAATGATTACTTAGGGGATGATCACTTTGGGTTCAGGAGAGGAAGAGGTACGCGTGATGCCATTGCAGTAATGAGATCACTAGTCGAGAGGAATATAGAATACAACCAGGACGTTTTTGCCTGTTTTGTAGATTTCGAAAAAGCGTTTGATAGAGTGAATTGGGAAAAATTAATGCGTGTATTGCAGAAAATAGGAATGGATTCGAGGGACAGGAGACTGATCCGCAACCTGTACATGTCTCAGACTGCTCAGGTGCGAGTGGGGAACGGAGAGTCGGCATGGGCAGTGTTAGGAAGAGGGGTAAGGCAGGGTTGCCCATTGTCACCGGTGCTGTTCAACGTATATGTACAGGAAATGATTAAAAAGGCATGGGAAGAACTGGAGGTAGGAATGAAAGTCGGAGGGGAATTCGTAAAATCGGTTAGGTTTGCTGATGACCAAGCATTAGTTGCTCAGTCAGCCAAGGGGTTGCAAGCATTGTTGAGTGAATTGGAGGTTCAGTGCGATAAATATGGGATGAGAATCAATATTAATAAAACAAAGGTTATGCGATTTTCCAGAAAGAAAAAGGCTAAGCTAAATATTAAAATAGGCGGGGAAAAAATAGAGCAGGTAGAGCAGTTTACATATCTCGGAAGTGTTTTGGACCAATTCGGTCAAAGTGGTAGGGACGTAAGGAGAAGAATTACGCTAGGCAAGGAAGCTTTCTCAAGGAGGAGGGAGTTGATGACTGGAACGTTGAGTAGGGATGTTAAGACAAGACTCGTAAAAACTCTGATATGGAGCGTAGCTATGTACGGCGCGGAAACGTGGTCACTGAGGCAGGAGGATAGACGTAGATTGGAGGCTTTTGAAATGTGGGTGTGGAGAAGAATGGAGAAGGTGAAATGGACCGAAAGGAAAACAAATGAGGAAGTACTAGAGATGGTGGGTGAGGAGAGGGGTTTGTTGAGAGAAATCCTATGGAGGCAGGAAATATGGATGAAAGGCGTATTGAGCGGTAGTGGAATGTTGAATAAGGTAATAGAGGGGAGAATGTTAAGCAAGCGAGAAAAGGGTAGGAACAGGATAGGGATTTTGGATGGGATGAAGGGTGGAAAGAAGTACACAGAGATGAAGAGGGACCTGATATAGTTTAGGTTGCTGGATTGGGTTTTGTTTGGAGTAACAAAGTATTTATATGATAGTTGTGTGCATCCAAAAACCTACCCTAACCGGTAGATTACCTAATAATATATATATATATATATATATTTATATATACATATATATATATTATATATATAATGTAAATTCACTAAATACTCAACACAAACACATAAACGAAAACATTTAAAAGAGGGACTCACTGGTTCTCGAATTTTCGGTGGTGCAACCACCTTTCTCAAGGGGAATTAGGAACAGAACTCTGAACAGAACTCTGAGAAGAACTCAGAGTTCTGTTCCTAATTCCTCTTGAGAAAGGTGTTTGCACCACCGAAACTTCGAGAACCAGTGAGTCCCTCCTTTATATGTTTTAGTCTCTGTGTTTGTGTTGACTATTTAGTGAATATACATTATTGTGCAGGTTCGTGGGTTTTTCAAGAAAGTGACTTTATATATATATATATATATATATATATATATATATATATATATATGTATATATATACACATACATATATATCGATGATGTGGAAGTACTCAAGAGAGCAATATAACTTATGGGCGGCACAATAGAACACAGAATAAAACAGATAACACATAAAAGGACACTCACACTGTAGATTATTTGAGCTTTCGGCCTACTCCGAGGCCTTCTGCAGGTCAGACTGGCCTGACAGTTAGGTTAGGTTAGGTCTGTTTAGGAAAATAAGACATGTTTTGCATCTAGGTGGGTGAGGAGAGGGTTTTGTTGAGAGAAATCCTTTGGAGGCAGGAAAAATCGATGAAAGGCGTATTGGGCGGTAGTGGAATGTTGAAGAAGGTAATAGAGGGGAGGATGTTGGGCAAGCGAGGAAAGGGCAGGAACAGGATAGGGATGTTGGACGGGATGAAGGGAGGAAAGAATTACACAGAGATGAAGAGGGACCTGGTGTAGAGTAGATTGCTGGATTGGGTTTTGTTTGGAGTAACAAAATATTTATTTGATATTTTTGTCCATCCAAAAACCTACCTTAATTGGTAGATTACCTAATAAATAAATATACATATAAATATAAATATAGTGAGAATATTTTTCTGAGATAATTTTCCTTGCCCTTCTTTCCCCGGAGGAAGGTGGCTCAGCCACCTAAAATTTGGAATACGTATGAGTTTAATTTGTACATATTTCTCTGTGATTTTGTTCGCTAGAGGTTTCTCCTCCGTTTAAATTATTATTTCACATTCGTAAGACTTCCCTTTAAGATATATACTTATTGAATATGTATAGTATATTTATATTCATTCATAAGGAAAAGGTATCTATTTCCATGTGAATGACTATGTGTTCGCCATATGGCGGGATTTCGTGTTTGAATGCATAAATATATATGTGTACACACATAGATGTACTACATGCAATCCAAAAGCTTTAACTTTGCAGCTTGTGGAGCATTGTGTAGATGTATCTGAAAAACGCATTCACCTCTTATTCTGAGGTAAACGCTTGATTTTGCGATCACGTTATGTCAATTCCAAAGTAAGCTTTATTTTTTTCTCATCCTCTTGATTAATTGTTTCAGAATCCATGCGAGTAAGTCGCTGTTTATTACTATTTAACTATCTTTTTAAAATACTTATTCGGTTGATTTCAAAAGCAAAAAACTCACGGTGATTGTATCTTTACCGTTCTCGGCTGCAGGTTGAATCGAAATGAAATATTCTTGTACAAAAAGACGCTTAATAGTCTTCGCATGGGATAAGAAAACTGAAATATAAAATGAAAAATATTTAAATGTATATAGTGAATATTAGATTTTTCACTTCTTTACGGCGCCATTTATAGTCTCCGTCAGTGTTGATATACCATGCGTGTACACCTCACACTCTATCAACCCACAGCATACTCCAATTAAAGTTTAGACTTGACGACTAGGCTTAATTTCGCTTTATTAAATAGGGCGGACTCGTTTAAATGTAATTATTCAATTTCGCATGCGCATTCGAGCGTGGAAAAATGATCGGATCGTAGTAATAGCAAGCGCGAGGTCTATTTATCAAATAGCAAATAAATACTTGCGCTGTCGTTTTTTAATTGACCACTGCCAGGCGGATCATGTTCTGCGGTGTATATTTTGTTCATTGCGAGGACTTGTGGGAGCGATCCGTGGTGAATTATAGCACTCGGTATTTCTTCCCCATTAAAATGCTTATTAACCAACGACGTTACGGCGCACAACTTTATGTTTAGATGACAGCGAGCAGATCGGCCTAGCTTTGATAGAATTTTGTTAAATATAAGGAAAAAGGGATAGGAACACATCTACTGTTTTCATTCTATATGTGTTCCCATCCCTTTTCCTTGTATCTATTCCCATGTGAATGATCACTTGTTCGCCGTATTGAGGAATTTCGTGTTTGGAAGTGTGTTTATATAAAAAGAGATATTTTAGTTATATTATTATAACGTAATCTACCGGTTAAGGTAGGTTTTCGAACGGACACAACTATGAAATAAATATTTTGTGACTCCTTACAAAACCCATTCCAGCACCTATTCTATATTAATATATGTGTGTGTATATATATGTATATACATACATATATACGCATTATACAATTTCTGTCAGGAGAAATCCATCGTATCCAGCGGACGGTGCGCCGCAAGAGCACAATTTTATCCCAAGTGTGTTGTAAATCAGTCGGCAATTATAGGTCATATTGCATTGCGGCTAGAAGTGGACACTTTTGATAGTTAATGGGACAGACCTGACCTAACCCTGCCAAGATCTGGCTATAACGGTAATGTCGGATTATACGTTGACGATATGGACGATAAAACTGACTACAGAGCCTATCTGAATAGGTTGAACTATTTTTCAATCGCATAGTTCCACACCAAAATAGAAGGAAGTATAATTTATGGGAAATAAATCAATAAATACTCGTTGGGGACTCGGCACTCCCCGCCATACACCCCGGGGCGACTTGAAGGTTAAGATGAAAGTAGCCAAAGGAATAAAAATATGGAGGTGTGAATCAAAAGGGTTTTAACTCTTCAGAGCACCTCACCTTCCGCTCTTAAGTTTTGACGTTCATTCCGAGTTGTGTCGTTTGTCGAAGAAAAACTATTCTTAGCCAATTTTTCGGTGACTTTATCAGGGCATTTGGAGCACTGGACACCGGGCTAGTGCGAAGACCGTCATGCTCTCGTTGCCACTTATTGCACGTTCACCCCCAACATCCGCCACCCCTCCTCACCCTCTCTTCTCATCTCATCTTCCTTCCTACTACTTTTCGTCCCTTCTCCGCCACCCCCGCCTCTCACCTCGCTCATTCCCCCAACCCCCGCCTCCTCTCTGAGAGTGCCTCTTGGGATCCGCCGGGGCAATTTTTCTCAGCGAAGGAACAGCAATTTTCGAGCCTCGGGAGTCGGGGAGGTGATTATGGAATGAATGCTGAATAAAAGAGGTGGGGAGCAGGAAGGTTAGGGTGGGATGAGAGGGAGGGTTGGAGGTAAGGGAGGGAGGAGGGTTGGACGGCGCAGTCCGGAGGAGGGTGGGACATAAGATCCGTGCGGGGAAAAATTCCTGCCAGGGAAAGAGAGAAAAAAAAATAAAGGGAAAACGAGGAAGACCCTCCTGGAAGTACCCCGAGATTTTAGTTCTTTTTAATCCCGCCCTCTTAATTGAGGAGGTGGGTGGAGGAGGGTTGGGCGGAGGCGAAGGAAGGGAAACTGGAGATTCTCCTGGAGAGGGGCCGTGCTATTATATTTTTCGTCTCTTCCTTGCATTTTTATTCTGGGGAAATTTTTCTTTCTTTATATTTTATTTATTTGCTCCTCCCTGCCCGGCTCTCTCTCTCTCTCCCTTTCACCGTCTCACGGGTTGCGGAGTCCTGGGGTGGTAAGGTTTTCGCCTTTCTGGAAGTAGGCAGGCATTACTGCCTCTCATTTTTTTCCTCATTTTTCGCCCCTCCCACTACCAGCCTCATAACCCTTTCCGTTCTCCTCACCCACCTCCTTTAACTCCCAACTCATCGCTCGTTTCGCAATCACTCCTTTATTTTTTTTGACAAAAAAAAAGAAAAGGATAAAATAAAATAAATTATGATAAACCCGCAACGGGAGCGTTTCTCGATCCGGAAACTCAGCGGCGAAATGTTTCGCGTCCGTTCGCGCGATATCTGACTCAAGGGTTTTTTGGCCATTTCATCTCCGCCCATTTGTTGTTTTTTATTCTCTCCTTCCTCTTGTCTTTCGAAAATGGAAGCGATTTCTCGAGTTTTTTCCTCGCGAAATGAGACGTATTGGTGGTGGGGAAAAAAAAGTAAAAACTGGTGGAAGCATCCTCGAGAGAACCTTTTATATCCCGGGCCAAAATGTCTTTATTAAAACCTGAGAGGATCGCTTGCTTACCTATCCCTCCTCGCGTGTTTTCCCTCGTCTCACTGTATTTGTTATAACTTCATATTCTTCTCCTCTACTATTGCTAATTGATGAAAAATGTATGTGCCTTTCCCTGACGAAAAGAGCTACGCTTTTGAGTCTTGTTAAGTTCGGAGGTGGTGCTCACTTGGAGCGTAAGAATGAAAAGCTTTCCAGGGATCCATTGCAGCTTTTCATTTCTCAGTGGCTCATTTTTCTGATTTCATTTTTTCACCTACGACGCTGGAAATTAACATTTTTCCTGCCGAGGAAATCGCCCTCTTTTCTTGACACAACGATACAAACAAATTCTGGTTTTCCGGGTTGTTTTCGTAATGGAACACATTAAAAATGCAATAAATTCGTGTATATATCTCCAGATAATCCCACTGTAGTTGACGCCGTGAAAAATGAAGTATTGAAAAATGCCAAGCAGAGGATTCCAAGAAGGATATTGCCTCATCAACGGGTACTCACCGCTCATCCGTATATCTTATCTTAATAAACTGGAAAGTCTGGTTTGTAAGTCGATGTAGTTTAGAGTTTTGTAGTGTACTGGATGTGAAGTTTGAAGAATCAAATGTTATCTTTTTTACGCTTTACATTCAATCAATCGGGATAACGACCTGCCAACCCGCAAGGTCACCGTTTCGATTCCCGTCTCGATTATTTTTTCTCCATCTAGGGCTTGGGCTTTTGTAACTGTTTATATTGCTATACCATTGTTAAAAGTCCGATTTAAAGGCCAGAGTGCTGATTAAATTAAGAACGCCATGTATATATCCACTGCTCTTTACTCTCGTAACAACTAGTTTCAACGATTAGGCGTCATCATCAGGTACAGGTACATAAGGTACACAGGTGACAGTAAACATTGTGTTCTTAATTTAATGAACATGAACTTCCACAAAGTTGAGCCTGAAACAATGGAAAGCCAAAGTGCTGTTTTCGGATTAATGTTAGATAAATAAATCGAATCGTACAGACATTTCCCTCCATTGTGTATTTATGTGTGATATACCTTAAGTTTCGTAAGACGGTATTTAGCGTTGCACAGCTGTATACGGAAGAAAAATTGTTTTTCCTTTGCTGCGCTTTTATAGTGGCTCCCCTGCTGTGTAGTTTCGAGAAATACCACACCATAAATGAGAACTTGCTGCCCTTCAGCCCGAAATCGGAATCGAACGGAAGAAGCAAACTTTCCACCGGGAATGTTCCGTGAATACCCCAAATCCCATTTTCGTCCAAACTTGGCTTTGAAAATTCCAAAATTGTCCTGCTCGTGAAATTCAAAACTGGATTTCGCTCTCTGATCCTGTAGATGTCAATGGGGTTGTTCATCTCGATGCGAAAGTTAGGTCGACACGTTTTCCTCAGAGCAGCCAGTCATTGAATAATGTAACTTATGTCGTCTAGCGAGCGCTGAGTTATGAGAAATTCCTCAGTTTTTCTTTCTGTGACATTGTGCTCTATAGTAACACTCCAGATGACCGTGGCGTGTGTTATTTTCCTCACCGATAGAATTACTAAATTCTCTGTCCTTCTTCGCGAAAATCTCTCAATCGGGTCATTGCGTCTCTGCCCAGCCCGTCTCTCGCAATGATTTCCCAAGTTCTGAGGTCATACACGGAGTCATCGTCACACATACCTTTCCAAAACCGAAGTCTGACGTCACGCCGTGTTTTCCATCAGCTCTTTAATTCTTTTCCACCGCGCCGCGTCCGCTTCTCCTCCGCCGGCCACTCCGTTGCTTCAGGAGGGAGGATGCGTGCTCTATTTAGTCTACATCCATATCCCTTCCGTCCGCAAATGAAACAGGGAGGCAGATGACGGAGGGTGACGGGCACGTGCGGCACAACAATGGTGCCCTTCTCCTCTCTCTCTCTCTCTCTCTCTCTCTCTCTCTCACTTAGTTATAAGTCTCTCTCATTATTTCTCTGTGTCCTCCTCTGCTCCTGTTGTTTGCCTCCGTCCAGGCCGACGGTGCGTTGCCGAGAATCGTCCAGGCGTCCGCCCGTCGATCCTTTTGTCTCTCTCCGCTTTTTTGGGCGCGGGGGTTGAAATGGGGGAGGTGGTTATTTTTGTTTGTTTGCGAGAGTTGTGGTGTGTGGTGGTGGTCCTGGAGGCGGCGGGGTTGAGTTCCGAAGTCGTGCCCATTCCCCTCCCTTCCCGTGCGACGCCCCGTCCGCTATCGTTCGAACATCGTCGGCGATCATCCGTCACCCTCTCCCTCCACTCCACAGCGGCTGAGACCCATCCTCCCTCCTCCTTCCCCCCCCTCGCTTCCCTCCTCCCCCGCCGGCGGCCACGTTTCGCTGCGTGCTCATTCGATTTGCCCCGAGGAGCGCGCGTCGTCACGGGGGCATGGATGGACGTGTCGTGCCACCCTTTTCCGATCCCCCGGCCGATGGCGTATCACGGGGAGGGACGTGTGTGTATGTGTGTGGGTTGGTCTGGTTGAGTGGCGAGAGGGGATGGAGGTGAGAGAGAGAGGGTAGTCCCGCCGCCTTTTCGTATTGGTTGCGCGGGGCAGTGTTGGTAATGCTCTCCCCCTTTCTCTCTTCCTCCCTCCCTCTCCCCACTGCGCGCCCCAATCCCCCAGACCCTCCCCCCCTCATCCCCCATTCTCCTCGGTCGACTCACGTCCCCCCTAATCCCTTCTCCCATTGGTCGGTGGCTCTCAATTTCGTCTTCATGGTTCCCACGGGATGTGTTCCGGCCGCGTGTGTGTGATCTCCTGACAAGGAGGGTTAGCGTGTGAGAGGGGTAGTGACGGGGGAGGGGAGGAGGGGGTGGTTAAAAGGGGGTGGGGAGACGGGATTTCTGGATGGAGCCGCACGCATCGGTGACTGGAGTTATTATGCTCCGCATCAATCTCACGCATTATGTATCGGCCGTGCCTGCGTAATTAATTCGAGGGGCTTGTCGTGTCCGTATTGTTGATGCGTTTCGGTTTGACAGCCCGAGCCAAGGGATCGGATTGGAGCTCGGTGCGCGTAATTCGGTTTGTGCGATTTCCATCGCCGAGGGAGGGTGGGGGGGGGGAAGGGGTATTGGTTCGTACGCCGGGCGTCGGTTTGCCTTTGGTCGCCTCTCGAGATGATCAGCGCGTAGTGGTTTCATCAAGGTCGACAAAATTTCATCCCGTTGTTCAACTTTTACCGGAGTGATTCAAGATCATTCGGCGATGGAGAAAGGGAGAGGGATACTACACTCGTATAGTGAGAGGAATAAGGATGGTGAATGATTTCTTTCCTACTTTCTGTCGTAAGGAACAAGTACCAACTCAAATAGTTCCGCTCCTGACTTACGGAGACTGTTTATGAAAAACCATATATAACTTCTATGAACCGTATTTTAATATTTAGCAGGCAAGCAGCTTAAACAATCTCCAAACATGACAAGGAGAAGCCACACAAACGGAAGATTATTTATATGTAGGTGTGCAGAAAGGTCACTAGCAAGATTTATAGAAAGCAGCTGGAAGATGATGAAGAGTCCTTTCATCTGCATTTATCTTGCACTATCCCGCAAGCTACCGTAAGGCCTGTTGCGGGTGGTGGAAACGCAACGGACACGCATGAGCATTTATTAATTCAGCCTTGAATGTGAATATATATATTATACCAAAAGCAAGGGTTGTAGAAAGCGGACCAAAGATGACAAAGACGGCCTTCATCTACATTTATACTGCAATATCTCACAAGCCGCCTTAAGCGCGGCTGATGGTAGAGCAGCAGACATGCATGCACGATTATTAATTCTGCCATGCATTGGACTATGTATTATCCAATGTAAAAAACGCTCGTACACATTCACGCCAATTGACGTCAATCGGTAACTTATTGAATCATTAAATTCTTGTCTTTAAGTCAATATATTTGAGTATTTTGGTTAGATTTTGTAATGATGTTGTATCACGAAAGGAAAGAACGTATATTTTATGTAGCTGTTGTATTTTTTACAACATAATTTAATTTTATCCGCATTCCCTTAAACTTTGGAGAGTGAATCTTCCACATCATACTTTTATTTATAGTCAACCTTAAAGTCGGACTCGACAAAGATTTATGTAGCGGAAGTTCTGCTTACAGCGTACAAATCCAACCATGTGAATATGCTTTATGTTGTTCCTCAAGGGATAGTCAATGATGATGGAAATCAATGATGGAAAAGAATATATGAACAGGATGAAATATTTTCTTTCTATTCAATAATTCAAGGTTTATTTCAACTTTAATCGTAGAAGGCTTATGGTAGTATTTTTGATATATCCAGCCCCGAACTTCTTTTCTCTTGGCCAATGGTCTCTCCCTGTGCCCGTCCGTTATTTCTCTCTATAGTTTTGGTTCAGAGAGATTTCAGAATCCATCATCCCCGAGGAGGCCTATTTGTTACTTATTATGCCTTTCTTGGTCTTAAGTCTTTTCAAATTCCCTTTTGTCTCTTCCAAGCACCCAACAGTGCGTTATAATTTTGAAATTAATATAAATATTTTCCTGGTTAACTAATATTCATTGATTTTGTAAAGATATCCATAAACGTTTCATACTTTTTGCTTTTTTATACGTGTAAATTTCTTTGTCTGAATATGTCATTTTTTCTACTTATCGTCATTGTTCTTTTTTGGTCTCAACATTTGCCTAAGTGTTTTTCCCTTATTTTCTCTCCAGTTTTTCCATTTCGTCACTTCTATTCAACTTGAGACATCTCGGTGCTTTTATTCCGTTAGGTTTATATTCTTTATCGCAAGGCCTGATCTTTTTCTGGGATGACATTTATTTTTTGGTTTACCGGTGTCGGGTGTTATATCCGATCCTAGTTAAATGATCAACCTAAAACTTCAACGTTTTCCTTCAGCGCAATGTTTTGTATGAGAACCGGAAGTTGAGCAACTAAAAATTTTCCCATTAATAAATGTCGCCTCTCCTCAGATAAGAGGTCGCTTTTTAGATATCTAAAATCTTAGTTTCGACTCTGGATCATTCACTCCAACGTCCATGAGAAATTCATGCTAAATTTTTTATCAATGCAATTTTTATCAATTGGCAATTATAATGTTCTCAAAGGCTTTATTTTCTCCCTTTAACAACGTGTGCTGATTTTGAAGAATGCATATGAGATATGTCCCTTAATGAATCAATTGAGTAATTAGGATTTATTTTTCCACTTCTTTATTAATTATCCATTCCGGGCCTTACTGTGGCATTTCTTTTTCATTTTATTTTTTATTATGTACTGTTTTTTAATATAATAGGTTTATTTTTTTACCTTCACTCCGAGTGGCAGTGGGGTTAGAGAGGTGAGGTCAGTTAGCTGATTGGGGCCGCCATTGATGGCCCGTTGGTTTATGTCTCTGGTATATATGTGTGTATGAACACACACACATACGTTATGCATAGCTCAAGGATGAAAAATTTTGTTTGATCATCATTGCATTGCGTTTCAAATCTAACTGTAATGAAATACGTAAAAGTTGCTGTTAAAATAATGTCTATACTTAACTGCTTGGTACGTACTTCCCATTCATGAGGAAGAGCGAACGATCACACCATTCCGTACTCTCTTTCAAGTATGTGCTCACTTACTCTCTGGACATTTTATTCTACAGGGCTATATTCCAGTATTTCTGAGTTTTTCCACCTTATGCCACTTGAATCGGCATGAAGGAACTTGAAGCCTCCTCACGGAAAGGTGGTAAAAAAAAGTGCAGGATCATCGCATCCGTGCAAAACTTTGAAATACTGGCTGTGATGCCAATTGGATTACTTTGCTACAAAAATTTCTGATTCCCAGTTTGCTTATTACATTATTCAGCGAAAGATGACAATTACCGTTCGAATTTTATTCTAAACCCTTAATATTCTGGTAAGGATATCTCTTCGTCAGCTAAAGTTGTATATGTAGATCGCCTCTAGACGTGTTTGCGATCGCACGGGTTTTTTTTTGTAGACTTTTTTTTTGTTCGTCGAGGATTGGAGGAAATAGCTAGTGTTAAATCTACTTGAACTAGGGAATGCCATTTTAAAACATCGAATACGGAAGCTTGGTTGGCACATTGCAAATTTCCGCACTGTGCTCCTTCACTTTACAGTCAGGCCCTCACATGAGAGATGCTTAATAAAGGGTCGGTATTTCCACGAGACCCATTCATTGCGGATCCACGTGGATAGCTAGCATTCCCCCCTTTGTCAATAAGTGCGAACATAATTGATTTCCTTAATGGCATTCGAAACTTTGATTAATTAGTCTCACCGAGAAGAGCGGAGGACGACGACTCCGTCCCACTCGAAATCCACGTGGGTTGATCGGTTCAGCTATTCTTCATTTTTTTATCAATTTTTATTTTTTTAGTCCTTCTCTCCCCGGTGCCGCTGCCATCGAGAGATGGCCATGAATAGGAAAAATCTCTCTCTTCGGTCCGTCAAGCATCCCGTTTCATGAGATACTCTCGCTCATACCTCCCGAACCCCCACCTCGAATGGATGCGAGAGCACGCTACACGCGCGCCCGTCCTCTTTCCCCTTTTCATCTCGCCACCCTCTTCCAACCCGGACCAACCCCCCCTCCCTCCCGCGTAATCCATAACCCCTTTCTCGCTCTCCTCTCATCCCCCCTCAACCACGTCACCATTTTGTCCCCTTCGGAGAGCGTATTCTCTCCACCGTCAGCACAACTTACCCCACTCGTGTCCGCCCTGCCTTCCCCGGCTCATCCCCGCGTGAAACTCCTCTCTTTCTCTCTCTCTCTCTCTCACCCTCTTTCCCGCCAACCCCGCTCTCTCCCTCTCTCTCTCTCCAACTCACCCTCCCCAAACACACACTCACATACCCGGGCATAAACCCTCATCTCCGACCCTGCCCCTCCCTTCAACCCCGGTCCCGATTCCCCGGGGATGTTTTGCGAAAGAGGGAGATAGGGAGGGGGGGGCGCAACCCCCGTTTCCCCCCACCAACCATTCATTCTGTCGCACCCCCTTCCCACCGAACACCGTCCACAAAACGTCCACCCACCCCCCAGACAACCCCGTTCCCCTTCCAGTCACCCTCGTCCCTCCCGAAGCCATCACGCGCCCTATGGCGGAATACGAGGGGGGGAGGGGCGGTGAAGTAAGGTGGGCGGGTTGAGGAGGAGCGAATTGGAAAGGGCTGTATCGGGGAAGGGGGAAGGGAAGGGTGTGGAAGGGGTTCCTCTCTGAAAGGGGAAGACGGGTAGGTAGGGTGGTTTTTTCCGAAGCACCCCTCTTCCGAATCATCTCCACCCCCCACTTCCCAGCCACGGTGTCTCTTCCTATATACTTTTCTCTCCCCAGCGTGTCTCTCTCTCTCTCCACGGTTCCTTCGTCTCGCATTCCCCCTCCACCCAATTTCACCCCCTCTCATTCGTCTATCACGCAACCCTCCGGCTCCCCCTTCTCCCCGGCCTCACAATGGGGGCGCGGGACGGTGTTGGTAGGTATGTCCATGGCCTGGGAGGGATGGATGGAACGTGTAAGGTCGGAGAATGTACTGCTTCCTCTCTCTCTCTTTTTCGTGACGAGGTGGGGGAGGGAGTAGAGCAGAATGGGGTGGCCCGAGGGTGAGTTCCGCTCGGGAAGTTGGTGTTGCCCATGGCAACAGGGGTGCAGTGGTGTGTGTGCCGGGATGGTGGTGCGTAGATTGATTGGGGTGATGTGGAGGAGGTTTGGGATTCTAGATGAGCGATGGGAAGCGGGGTCGTGGGACGGGTGGTGGGGCGGGGGTGGGTGACTTCAGTAGGTGTGGTCAGGTCTTCCGGTCGTGCTCAACAACCGTCATGGGCGCGGATCGATGGCTGGTTGACCGTTATTTTAAAGTCGTCTTTAAAGGCATCACAATGACCTTCACTATTTGCCTGATGGATCGCGAAATTAGAGTGAATTTTTCTCCATGTTGTCTTCTTTGAGTGTTTCCTCACGATGAAACAGAGCTGTCATTGACATGGGAGAAGGAAACCCCGAGACCCCAGTTTTGTACACTTAGTACAATGGATTCTTTAGAGGTCGAGACAGTAACATAATGTTTTTTATTTTTCATGAACCATTTTTAGTACCCACGAACTAGTTCTCTCCTGATAATGACTCTCCACGTAGGCAACACTCATTTCAATTCTCTGCACGATTTGGTTGAACGCCAGTAGCGGTTCGGAGCATAAAAGCGCTATACTATAAGGTTTAACTTTCCAATGATTGACAACTAAGTATGAATGCTGATGTGATAATGCAAAGTTATTTTCAATGCAAAGATACGGCTGGTACTTGGAATTGATTTCCAAGGCTGGGATAGTGAAATCGTTAGTTATTATTGATTAAGTTTCATTGATCAAGTATTCATCATGCCAATTTATTTTCTTCCGTTATAATGCAATTAAAACTTTGTTGCGTTCTCCGCACTTTTGTAATATTTTTTCTTTTTCCGTACCTACTTGCATTTTTCTTCTGTGCTTTTTTCAATTTATTTGTTTAATTTTTTCCCTGCTGACATTTTAGTTGGCTCAGAAATCGTTTTACCTTGCTCAAGTTGAGTTATTACGAAATAGGAAAAATATCTTACAAGTATTAATTATATGATAGTAATAAATATGCTGGTAGTAGAGAGTTGAATACTGAGAAAGAGAGGCAGAGGGAGAAATTGGACGTCATTTTTGTTGAAATTAAGGGAGGGTGAAATTATACTAACCTGAAAAATGAGTTGATGTTATATCTATCAGGGGATAGTTTACATCATGTATGTCAGAGGATAGGAGTACAGTTGTATGCGGTGTTCATCAAAAGCAACCCTTACCCGATAGACTACTGCTAAAATAATTGTCATAGTTGATTTTGTCGTTATCTTCTTCGAAATGGTTTTCTTGCTGAGTGCAAATGATACTTTTCAAAGGAACTGCAGGAGATGCCGCAACAGTAACTTTAACGGAGTCATCCGCTACGTGTGCATTGCAATGCAACAATTTCAGAGAGTAAAAATCATTCGCCTTGACCGGGATTCGAACCCGGATCCCTCGATACCCGGCCGAGTGCTTTAGCCGGTATTTCGTCACAACATCTTGTTCCTTTAAAGCCCCCAAAATTTCAGAGCGTAAGAGGACGTCTTGGTAGCTTAACTGGCAAAAGCACTCGGCCGGATATCGAGGGATCCGGGTTCGAATCCCGGTCAAGGCGGTTTTGTGTTTTGTTATGTTTTTTACACTCTGAAATTGTTGCATTGTAATGATATTTTTATTTTCTGTTTAATAGTCAGCAATGTGTAATATTTCATAAAGTAACTGCAAAGATTAGATATATTACTGTAGCGTCTAGTATTGTGGACAATCCTGAATCCAATTTATATATTACCGTGAAAACATTAAACATTCATGGAGAGTACCTAATTAAGCTCAGAGTAATAACAGAGTTATCGTTTTCAATCGAAATCTTTTACCTAAATTTATCATCAACACACCCGTTTGATCTTCAGCATGCGTTATATATTTAAACTAAATTTAAGTCATAGGCGCCAGCACTTTGTCCGAAGGATTTATCAAAGTTTGGGAATTATGGGATTCAATTAGTGTTGATAAATGTTGTTGGGGAATTATGGGATTGAATTAGTGTGAAGTGATGAATCGTAACCGTATTCCAATTGTGGAGAAATATTTTCTCTATCTCAGTTGGATATTATCCCCCTTGATTTTTGCTTATCGGTACAAGTATCTCCGTTCAACCGCATTTGTCAGCAATGCCTCGTGTTAGAAATATTTTCTGGTAGAGATCGAAATATGACTGTGTGAAGCTACCCTTGTTTTCGTATCTGAGCATAAAATTTTTCATGAACTTAAGTGGAATTTTTAGTTTCAATTACGGTAATTATTACACCTATTTCTGATAAGTACCAGGGGTTCGCACTGCTTATTGTATTGTTCTCATTTCGCTATCTTTGGCTGGAAAACGAGGACATTGCAACCATTGAGGCAACCAAACCCCACGATGTAGTCAGTGTTAAATGACGTCCCCGATAAACACATCGGGTAATTGATAGGAATACAACCCCCCCCCTAGTCGTTGAAATATACATTGATAATAATCATTTTGAATCGTATTAGTGCTTCAAAATGAGATAATAATTTTAAAACACCTCTTTGGCAGTGTTTTTTCAAGAAGGTAACCTTAAATCCACTAATATTTCCTCCCTCATCGAGCTTTATTTACTAGTCTTCGTACAACGCGGTCATCGAATTGTCGTCTTTTTTCACTGACCTTTAGCTTAACTTCACGTGAGAGCCCTCGGGAAATTTTCAGCCCCGACCACTTTTCATCGGTGCACCGTAGTAGCCCTTGTGCATAGGACTAGCGAAAATGGGTCTATGCCGCGCGCGGAATTAATACCCGGGGACAATTAATAGGGAAGAGCATCGTCCCTGTGTGCTTATTTCATTTTTTTTCTCTCTCCCCCCCCCCGTTCCCATGCGCACGCTGTCTCGCAGATATTTTTTCCTTCCCTTGTTTACACCCGCAAATCATTTACTCCCGTTGCGAGCGTTCCCTGCAGTCACCGGAAAAAGGCACGCGATATTTCATTCTCACGAATCCAATATGCAGCACTCGTGGCCGCGCGGGTGCCTAAGAAGTGCAGGGCGCGGTGAATCGGGCGTCGCATTCCTATTCCCTCTATGGTTCAGCTTTGTCAAAGTGTTTGCTCCCGGCAAGGCAGGTCCATACGTTCACACACAAACACACACACACATGTACGTTGCACATGCACACTGAAATGCGCGCACCTATTTATCCGGGCCGTCCTCCTAAAAAGGTAAACTCTTTCGATGGCGAATTGGAATTAGCCGTTCCGGCGATATATCCGAAGGCTTGATGACAAACTCTGGGGGAGCGTAATCGAATGGAATATTGTTTCAAGTTTTAAACGCGATACCCTTTCAGTATTTCCTCCTCCTCCCCTCCCGATTTTCGTTACGTTGCCACAAGAGGTGGCGTGCTTAATTAATGTCATTAAAAATAAGAAAATCAACCCGCTCGCTCTTTCTCTCTCTCTCCCTCCGTGTCTGGCTCTCACAGCGGCGAGCTCTCGATCGAAATCATGTACAAACGACCTCTCTCTCTCTCTTATTCTCTTCCTCTCTCGTTTTGCCACTGCATTCAAGTTCAAGCGCGTTCCCTGCTCCTCAGTGGTAGATGGGGGCAGTTCCACGGACAGCACCAAACCCGTAAAACCCCTTCCTGCCCACCCCGTCGTCCCCACCTTCCCCCGGTGCGGTTTTACTCCATTTTTACTACCTGCCTGTCATCTCGGCACCTCGGAATTTTTTTCCTCACCCACTACTCCCTTATCCGGCCTCATAGTGGGGATGAGAGCACGGGAAAGAGTGTGGGAAAGCTGGCTGGCTGGTGTGCCGATGACTCATACGTAGATTCGTGTGTGCGGCATGGGGATATTTGTTCTAAGGTGAGGATGTTAAAAATGGCAGCGCAATTCAACGTCTCCATCCACGTCGAGTGGCTACAAGGGCGTCTGGTAGGCTGTGATTCGGCGAGAGTCTCTTAATAAAACCGTTATTCTTGGCGAATACGATGTGCAAAAGGGAAAAGTAATTGGTGAATGACAACCAGTTGTTTCAGTTACGGTCTTTTTGGAACTTAGTGTATGTTACGTTTCGATTGGAAACTGTGCGAAGGAAGATAAAAAATAATTGGGTAAAATTAACTTCTTATCAATTTGCAGTATGTAGATGGAAATTAATACTGAATTAATTTGACCCTATACCGAGTAAAGTGAGGACCTAAGTCTTTATTATTTTATATTACGTGTATTCATAAATAAAAATGTTTGATTTTATGAGTTTTTATGTATTTCAACAAATCGTAGACCAGGAGCTGTTGATTTCCACTGGGTGTCAGTGGGCATTTGACTTAAAAACCTATTATGTCAAATCGATTGTCCGAGGTAGTTAGATACAATGTTATTAAAATTATTCATATCTCCTGTTCATGTCACATACGTAGTCGTACTGAATGCTTATGTTGAAGTGATAGAACTTTTTTAAGCTCGTTAGAGATGAGGGTATCGCTTCTTTTGCTGTTGTCAGGGTTTTGAAAGACCACAATCTCATAAAAAAAACCATGAATACAGTCCTCGCGGCCCAGCGGCAATAAATAGCCACTCCTACTCAATCTTAGCTCTTTGTTGGTAACCTTCGTCTTCGCTCTGGATTCCCAACCGCCGATCCCTTCATTCCATCCCGGTCCATTTTCCTGCCTCAAGGTCTTCGCTACCTACGCATCCTTCAACCGCTCACGACCGAGAACACAAAAGCAAACCCTTCTGTGTTGTCGCTCTCCCATCCTAACCTCAGACTTGAGGGGCAAACTTGGAAAGATAAGGGGCGTGAATCGCTTCATTGTCCCCTCGGGCGAGAATCCATTTTACAATAGCCTTGTGGACCGGCCAATATGGCAATCTTGCAGTGTCTGTGCAATGTCCTCTTGTACCGTCTATCTACCTCGTATATGTTATTTCTCAGTGGCACTGTTCATATATATTCTTGTGACATGCGCAAAACAAGCGAGGAATTTCCCTTATTCTCAAAGTATTATACCTGGGTTGTGCCAAATTGTACAAGGTTTGTATTAACGAATTAACGATTTGACGAAAGGCCAAAAGCAGAGTCGTACAGTCCCGACTTGGCACCAGCAGACTTTTTCCAATTCTCAAATAAGAAATCCTCCCTTAAAAGGCACCACCATGTGATGTTGCCTTTTGAGGGAGTTACACCAGGTGGTGAGCCCTAAGTGCCGTCAAAGAAGCGTGCACGCGTACCCTTAAGGACCTTCCGGTATCCCCCTGCCGGGAGGTCTTCGAGTCGTGGAAAAACCGCTGGCAAAAGTGTGACGACGGTCAAAGGATGTACTTTGAAGAATTTTGAGGCATTTTAGTAAAGTCTTAAATAAATCTTTATTTCTAAAACGTTTCTCGATACGTTTAATACAAATAATGTATACCTTATTGATTAATTTTTTTCCAATATTGCGGTTCCAAGTTGAAATCATCTTTGAAAAAGACCAAATTTATCAGCGTTAGTTTCATCCTTGCTCTGAGTATTGTGTTGAAATAATATCATGCACTCCTAAGTGTAGGTCTGTGTCTTGCATTAAGAGTAAGTGTAAAGTCGACTAGCGATTAGTTTTCATTCCTTCTCATCCCTACGTAATTCCTCCCTGCCTCATAATTGCCACCCATCTACAATGGTACTGAGGACTTCAACTTTCCGTGACCATCCCCAGTAATTTCTTACTAAGAATAAATCGGAGTCTTATTGCCTGAAAAGTTTATTTTGGTGTTTTAAAACGAGCGTGACAGTAAATATATGAATACCTCTGTAAACGCGGTAGTAAAATTCCAATTCCATATTTCATGCACGATTTTAAAATTTTATGTTTTTTTTAATCTGCCCAATTAGACTTTATTTTTTAATTTTAGTTCATGGATTATGTTCTACGACAGTAACACCAAAAGCCCGCACATCCGCCATACTTGCCAAGGCCTACATCTCTTTCCTCCCTCCCAAACCCTTACCCAACCCCACCCCGACTTCAAAACCTTCCTAATCTTGGTCCCACCCCTCCACCTCGCTTCTTCCCAATTTCCATTTTCATATTTCATAAACTTTAACCTGCCGCCACCCATCCACCCAGCGACCTCACTTCCCGCACTTCTCCCCAACACCAACGCTAAGCGCCGTCCCATCCGCGCCTCCCTCCCCTCGAGGAAACTCCTTTCCCCCCGACAAAACCCACCCACCACCTCTTCCTCCCGCACCACCGCGCGTATCTCCGCATCGGTACCCCATAACCATCCCCACCTCCCCCTCACATCCTCTGCGAGAACCGTGCCTTCATCGGCAACGGCAGTGTGTATTGTTAATGGCATTAGCTGATCAGCCCGATGCTTTTTCCGGGAAAAGGGATTCAAATTAATACTCGCAAGCCTGCCGTGGATCCATACCTCACCCCTCCCTCCATCTCCCCCACCTACTTCTCTCACTCTACCTCGCCAGTCACTTGCCGGCTCGACCCCCAACCCCCCACATCGCCCACCCATTACCCGCGGTCCCGCCGCGCTGCAGCCTGAATCGCACCCGGCAAATGCCTTGTCTCCTCCCGTCAAATTCCGACCTCCCTCATCCTCCCCCACCGCCTCCTCAATCCTGAAATCAATTAGCGACGTAAAAAATATTTCGCTCGCCGTCTTTTGTGCGTCACGTTTTTCAAACCAATGCGACATAATCCTTAAATAGTGAGAATTATAATTTCCAATTATACTTGCAGAATTGTTCACATTGATGGAAGTCAGGAATTTAAATCGTTCGACTTGATCAACAGTCATCGGGAGATATCAGAGAGGAAGCGAAACTCATTGTTTTCCGATTTCGAAACTATTTTCTTTTATCCGGCCCGAATTGGCCCTTATTACTCTTTGTTCAGGTTCTTTCTTTACTGTTCTGTAGCTCACTTTGAAATAGGATCTCGTGGAATAAATTTAAGTTTAGGGGCGTGATAGGGAGACGATTTCAAGAGACAGGAAAGAATAAATGCGTATTTCTTGTATACCAAATAAAAAGGGGAAGAGGACTGATTATTTGGAAATGAATTATGAATATGGTTTGGATCCCTCAGCCAACCTTTGGATGGAGAGCCCGGTAAATGCAAAAAATCTGAGCTAATTGCATTTTAAAATTTGTCCTCGTGTAAGTAACCAGCAGTGTCATGGATTGGAATAAACGTATTCCGACAATGTGAACCTTTCACGGGATTTTACCTTCGCAAATTCTACTATTGAGGATTATATTGATGAGTAAATTACTGGGACAAAAATATTCGCAATGACATTGGAGATATTAAAAGTGTGCCTACTTTTAAAAGTCAAATGATGGAATTCGCAACTTAATTTTTAAATTGGCGCATTTTTCTAGCTGATACCAAAGAAAATGAGGAAGAGAAATTTGGTTTGTTTGAATTCTTCGGTATCGTTCGAGTTAAATTATTTATGTGAATCAATAGAAAAATAACTTTTGTTTCTTATGCTTTCATGATGATTTTACTTTGGATCCGTGTAATGATTAAAAGGTCTCTGGCGTTGAATAATGCACATAATGAATATTCCATTCTCTCCTCTCTCATATTATTATCGCCCCTGACGGCTGTTCTTGCCGCTGCTCTATTCATCTGTCACTACTTCCGTGCAGGTTTAAACTCCTTTTTCCTAATTGCATTTGGATTTTTCGTAATTAATATTAAGACCTTAAACTTATGTATGTTTACGGAACCATCGCATTTAAATTTATACGCAGTCAACTTTTGTCCATTCGAAATGCCTTCACAGACGCTTAAAGTAGTTCTACAAAAATGCCATTTACCAAATTGTTAGAGTGGATCAACGTATGACAATGACGCTGCTTTACGGTTAACCTCAATCTGCTTAAATTGTCTAGACGTCGACGTAAGAATAATTAAACTATTGTATTTCTGCATGTAGATAATAACTCATTAATTTAGGTGCGGACGTCATGTTGTGAAGTTTTATGCATAGAACATATCCACTTCAATTATGGCGATGTGAAGCTTTGTCCCGGCGAACTTGAATCAGAAGATCGTCAGTGCTAGTAATTGCTTTAATGGGTGCTGTGAATTTCCTTCGTTTAGAAGTAGAAGATAGATTCATTTGAGTGTCACCGGGTCATGAAAAATGAAGTGCCCTCTTTACATATTTTTACTTTCGAAGTAAACTCATGGATGGGTTGCACAGGTAGATATGTGGTTTTCTCTATTGACATTTATTACGTCAGCGTGAACACATATCCAATTCACTGATTTTTTTCCCTTAAATTTCTTTTTTTTTTGCATTTATATTCTCAACTTGTAATATACTTTCATTATAATCTTTCCTCATTATCTTACATTTATGACCTCAATGTCCATATTTGTTTCTATTGCTGCATTACTTCTTTCACGGTAATATTCTCTCTGACCCTCTTCCCAAGACTTCCCCAGTCCCAAAAATAATTTTCCAAAATATTATTTATTCATTAAATATCCTAATGTATCCTAATATTCTCTTCAACTGTCCGCTTTGATGTCTTCTGGCTTGATGCAATAAAAACAATATGTCATGCTTAGTAAATTCTTGGGGAAATGGTTGGCTTCAGCAACGAATTTTTTGTTGTCTAAACAAGTATCTTATGGATATTTAATAAGGTATCTTTATTTTTCCCGTTTATTTACGTAATAAATTGCCGTAGGCGCAGGTGATTAATTTTATTTTTCTTTTGTCGCAGGAGACTTTATTTGAACTTGAGAGTTTTAATATACCAAAATTTCGTGTTGTAATACCTCAAGGAGATGATGCAGGATTTTCCCTTCGTCCTATCTTTCAGCCATAGTTCCAGTTAATTTTTCTGACGTTGGCCATTTGATTGTGCTTCTGATGGATAAACCAATTTGGTAGAATAGGGTTTATGCGTGCTTTATGACGATGGTGGACGCCACCATTATGGGCAAAAATATTTTCCCTGCAATTCACGTTTTCTCTGCAGAACATACTCTCTCTTTTGATTTACTTGCAATTCTCTGGTCCGGCTTCGGACCATGCTGAGAAGTAAGTTTGTGTGACGGCTAGCCGTATAGCTCATTGTCCCCCTAATTCCCTGGAGAGCGAAAAGCTTCGCATTTCCCATGAGGATGGCGTGATGGCAAGGCGTGCGCGTAACCCCATTTGAAATATGCGCTCCCCCCCCCCCCCGCTCGCCTCTGTTCCATTTAACCCTTTCGTTCTCTTCTTCTCGTTTTACAATCCTGCCGTCGTATATTTGGCGCCATCGGCCGTCTCTCACTCTCTCTCGCGAATTAAAAAAAAATGAAATCCCGAACTGGGGCGCTTCTCACTCTGTTCGCATGTTTTGGTTAGTCAATATCGGCGATAAACTCACCACTCTTCCCTCCCCCAAATGCTGAACTGCTTTTGACCGAAAGCTCTTCGCTTCAATCTAACTGGATTGAGATATTGGTCGCGCTTTTCTTTTTCCAG
Organism: Hetaerina titia; assembly: GCA_037158775.1. Classification (NCBI taxonomy): domain Eukaryota; kingdom Metazoa; phylum Arthropoda; class Insecta; order Odonata; family Calopterygidae; genus Hetaerina; species Hetaerina titia. The sequence goes on from CM073772.1 coordinate 80,678,013, forward strand.
TGCGGTGATTGTTTCGATCGCGTGTTCATTTGCCGTGAAACCGAATGTCACTGTCACGCTCCCCAAACGGTAACTTTTCCATTGCGTTATGTTTGCTTGCTGCGCAGCAAGGAGAGTTTTCCTTCCCCGATTGACTGCGAGTAAATATGTGGAGAACATCATCGAGGAAGTCGTACGTGTCACAAATGCGGACCCGAACATTAGAGAGATCCCGTGGTCATATTTAGTTCCATGGCTTTATGCCATCACCAAATCTCCGTGAAATTAAAATATTCATTTGATTGTGAGAGATCGCCTGCATTGGTCCCAGAGTCAAGGTTTTAGAGAAAATTTCCGATATCAAACGGGATTTTAAACTTGCGTTTTCTTCCCGCTCTAAGCACGATGCAACCCAAGCGTAATTCTGGAATGGCGTATTAACCATCTTCAACAAGTGTCTAGTCTGAAACTTGGTGGTGTACCATCATTATTAATCGTTAGAAAATGTTTACAAAATCATATTTTATAGACGCTTTGGATACGAAGAAGAAAAGCGAAATTTATTTACTGAAGTTTGGTTAGTGTGACGGGGTATGTGTTCGGGCAGACTCCAGAATTTAACATAAAAACTCGTGAACAATTTTAGCGTTTACATATAATTTTTAGCTTAAAATCAATTTTATCTGACAATTTTTTAACTGATAATATTTAATTTATTTTAATGTGAACATTTTACACTCGACTATCAACCGATTTGAAGTTAGCGAATTGGAGCGACTTGAGATTTTTAAAAAAATGGTAACCCTCGAATGATTCTTGTCATTGACTGTATCCTGGCTTTTTTCTCATCCCTGGATCAGTTTCGCTACACATGTCTATGTAGCCTCTCCTTAATTTCCTCCCCTCTTATCCCTCCTTTCAAACCCATCCTTGTCGAGTGTACCACAGAGTTGTTAGTTCCTTTGCCTCAACTGATTATGTGCTAATTCATTGAAAGATGGAGCCGTGTATGACTTTTTAATTTTGTTTCCATAAACATTTCTCAGCAATAAATAGACCAAAAATCAACCTCCCTTATAGTCTGGATGGATGAACTGTAAGTTACACATCATCTCATTTGGAACAGATAATTGTGTCCATAGCCAAGTTTCGAGCAGCGTGCGTCAGTTTCAGGTAGTTCATTTACCTATCAATATAATCCAGAGTTGTTGATTTCATCACTTTTTTGCCATAAAAAATTAAATCAGAAAAAATGGATATTGAAGGTTGGAAGTGGCATGCATTTCCAGACCATGCGTAATTACGTATAGTGGTTTTCGAAGAAGTACGCGCACTTTGTCATGTGTATTTCAGTGCAGGAAATTTGGTTACCCCCAACGGTCTAATAATAATCGCATTACTTTCATGTACCCTTCACGATATTCTCCCGTTTTGTATATGAATGCATGGAATCCCCCCTTAGTGTGTGTTTGGTGCCTTACTTTTAATCTGACATGTAATCCTTCAGCCCCAAATTTCGAAAACCTTTTCATCTCTGTGATATCTAGTTTTCCCTTTTCATCATACAGAGCAAAATCACGACCGCGTCTCGTTCATCAAAGTAAGCAAAAAGGAAACGATGCAATTCCAATCAAATTTACGAGTTTGAGTGATGATATTTGGTTTAAAAATGTTTCCCAGCTTTTGATCAAATTTTCCCCGTGTTTGTCTCATTTTTCCTCTCTCTCTCTCTCTTTCCCCACCCTTTTTTCTCTATCCCTCTCCAATCCTCGCTTGGTCTTTCCATTCCTTCTTCGTTTTTACCTTCCAAACATGCATTTTCGAACCTCACCGCGCACAACGCTCCGCTCCGCGGGCCTGGCGGAGCGGCGTTTTGCATTCGTAACGTTTACCATGAAAATTGTAAAATGACGGTGAAATCATCGAATCATAAGGCTATCACGGCATCCTGCATTTGCCAATATTTTGATTGGCTTATTTGTCGTCCATTAACATAATCGATTGGCAGGGTGAGTACGTGCGCTCACGCCAGAATTGGGAAGTCATTTGAATTACCGATGGGCAGGTCCCGTGGTATCGGTGTCGGTAAATGCGGAGAGAGAGAGGGAGGAAGTATGCATATGCATATAATGTTTTAAATCCTTAGGGAATCGAATGCGTTGATTAGCTTTTTACGCAACAGCTTCCCGAACATTAAGTGCTGGATCATAAATATTTATCTTCTCGCATCTATCATGCCCCGAATGCCATGATTCTCCACAAGTGGGAATTGATATCCGTAATCAGTTCCCGTGTGCTCGTATAAATTGGTCAAAAGCATGCACTTCGTCAAGTAGATTTATTGCTGACGCAAAAACCCCACATTTCCTATTTGAAACGTTTTATACTGCAAGCTGAATGCGTACCGAATACGTTAGATGACTACGGCTGGACCATTTTATCGGGTTATGTGATCATGACGCGGATTAAAAAGTCCTCCACGTGCTGTGACCGCCGTGCATTTCGGGAATATTTCCGCTCAAACGACCGTGGATGTTACCCGAATTACTCGGACGAAAAATAAAAACTCGTGTGTCGAAATGTAACGGGACAACTCATTAAACGGACTGCTTGTGAGCCTTAGAATTCCATAATGCCATAACGACAGCCGTAGAGTGCAACTTCTGGGATAAAAAGTTCGATTGCATTCAGCCAGTGCTATCAATCTCGGGCGTCTCTCTGTCCGCACTGCTTTCCAGCAAATTTGACTATGTTCTAATTTTAAATTAAAATTTAGCAAAAGAAATTTGGTTGGAACTTTTATTACTATTTTTTTATGCCCAATCGAGGTCGACCACTTATGTTGCATGTAGGCGTATCTCATGTATTGCTGATAACCTGTCTCATTCTTTGTCAGACGCGAAAGTATAAACCACTATTATCATCCGATCTTTCATATTTCTTCATTTCGACGAAATGATGAATACAAATATAATTTATCTCGCATGCAGTTTATTTACACGCGTTATTCATGACGCCTTTTTTGTCAGGACGTTCAAAGTAGAATTTATTGAAACTCCTAAAGCTATTAGTACTCGACTCCTAAATGGAACAAGTTCCGGAAGAATTATACCGGATACGGACCAAAGAGGCTGAATTTTCTATGTGTATTCGATTTAAAAAGTACGTAAACGAATTGTATAGTCTAATTCTCATACTAATATGCATGATTTTTATCATTTCAGGTAAGTTTTCCAAATTCATGAGGCAGTGAAATTTTCACCGGTAAAATTCTTTGACTTAAGGTAAGTGTTTGAAATTTTTTTACTCATGGTCAGTCATAAAAAAATATTGCATACTTACCAGATGTTCAATAGTATATCTACCAGATATATTTGCCTTTTTTTTATCAAGTCTCAAAAAAGCGTGAAGGTAGTGTTTTTGCGACTGATTATTGAGTTGCAAAATTGAATTGATATTGTGAAAGTGTAAGTTTGCCTACTAAATGGTAAGCTGAATTGCCATTGCCTTGCTCCGACAAATGACATGTATCCTGAGAGTTATGCAGCTTTCAACAAAAACCCTTCTGCGAAAATTTAGTTGAATTAATTGTGTATTGGGAATCATATTCAATGCATGCTCCAAAAAATGACAGTAATTACGGTAATATTTAGAAACTATTTTACTGGATATGCCAATTCAAATTATTTTGCCGGGTAATTTATTAAAACACGTACAAGTGGAAAAGGAATACTGTGTCGCTATAGAAACTTTAAAATGAAAGATATTAGTTGCTTGTTTATGGACTACGGTATTTAAATGCTTAGTGATTCCATTTTCTTCTAATCGGAAATCATCGGAGTTCATTTTCTGCGTGCTAATAATTGAAAAAAAATTAACCTTCCAATTGTACTCGTTAGGGGATTTTTATCCGGATATGTATTGCAATATTGGATGTACTGTTCTATCCATGACCTTTCTTTATTTATATTATAAATATTCGCGAAATAAGAAACTACAGCTTTGAGCGTGTGTAATATGTGTAAATCCCGAAGTCATTCATATGCTTCAGGGAAGAATCGTTTGATTAGTTCAACAGATAAAATAACATTGTAAAATCGGCATTCTATTCAACTTGTTTGATTTTATGCCTCAAACGGACTAATTGTATGCGTTAGTTGAAGCTTAACCTAAGGTTTTACGAATAATCTAACAGAAATCTTGAACCTGCTACGTTCAATTTGCGAATATCAATTATAAAATTCCGAATTTATAATTGTTATTTTTATTCAATATGTTGATGTTACAATTTAAAATTATGGTTAATTTTCAGTGCTTGTACTCTTCAAAAATTTTAAATGTATATGTAATGCGAATTTCCAATGCCTAAGGGTATATTCCTGAATATACATTGGTTAATTTTTTTCCCTTGCCGTACTTGGAACTTTAAATGATCGTAAGAAATCAGCTGCCAGCGAGGTATCTTCATGAGTTTTTTGCATCTTTATCGAACTCTTACAAGTGAAAAAAGAAAAACTGTAAGACAAATAGCACGATGTTCTTGCGATAATTAGAAGATAATAATCGTAGGGGACCGTCAGAAACCTAGCTTTAATAGGTGGAATTACTTTAGTTAATGGACCGAATAGAGTTAAAGTGTCCTCCATGTATGGAACTATTGGCTACATTTCTTGGGGAAAATCGTTGAAAAGTCATAGACTTCAGAATTCAGCATTAAATAAATCATCGAATGAAAGAGTATTCTTCATTTATATCATAGGTACCTCCAGGAGATAAAAAGTCATTTTCGTTCCCCATGAGATTACGATGCTAATATTTAAATTGTATTACTTTTAATTATGTTGAATTCTGACGGTATATTACAAATGCATTTTCGGATGAAATCACGTTGGCAGCGTAGTGTACCATGCATTACGGTATGGAAAAAAGTCACCTAGGGAAGGTATTATGACTCTCTCTCAGTGTGACTGTTATGATTTAACTGCATGTTAGAAATCAAAAGTGTATTACAAGTAAGTGTTAGATTCTGTTAGACACTCAGTTCATGTAGTTTCAAGATGTTGCCTTAGACAGCTTACCTAGGAAATTCATGCAATTCAGTCAAACTTTTGCCCGGGAGCTACGTATCTATTCTTTCGTTTAACTTTCGGGAACGGTCGGCTGATACCTCGAAGCATACGCAAACCAGTCAGAAAGTTAACTATATTTGCCGGTAACAATTTTGGGATTTTTTCAATATATTTACCACGCGTCATCGGATATTTGGCTAATTTCCTTACGAACTCCGAGGTCGTAGGCTATCTCCGCGCGGGATGATCACTGAAATTCTCTCGACGCGGCGTGATAATTTACATTTCGGTACGCCGCCGGGCCAAACGTCGGCTGAAAGGGTTATACAATACGGCGTTGCTTGAGTTTCCACTCCGAAAGATTAAGGAATTTATTTTTTATATCCTTTCAAATTCTAGCGGTATGTTTCCTGCGGAAGCAGTTGGTAAGTATACACGAAACTTGAGGAGAGTTTCCGAGAGTCGAGGGCCTCGGGGACTCGATACCCTTTACCTAGACGGAGTGGCGGTGGAGAGGTGGAGGTGCGGGTATAAAAATCGCCCACCCTAATCTCCCCTCAGCCCCCATTCCAGGACCCCTTCCCTTTCTCCCCGTCTCGATGCGGCGTCATTAAAGTAATCACGCCCGAGGGCGGCGGGCTCGTGAGTGCCTACGGCGTTCGGGCTGGCAAGAGGCGCGCGGAGGCGGCACCGTCGCGCAAGGGCGACAAATTTGGTGGCGCTACGCGAAAACGGAGACGCCTCTCTCCCGGGTGCGGTATCGGGGGAGGATGGAAAGGTTGGGAGGGAGAAAGGGTTCCCCTGGGGTGCGGGGGAGGCTGACGGGGTGGTGGGAAAGGGGGAGGATGGTTTGATGGGGCGACCGGCGGGGGATTATACGGCGGTAATTAGACGCGGTAGGGGAAAAAAATATAGGTGCCTGGAACAACGCCGAAGATAAAATTACGCCCCGGGCGGTTGTTTAAGTTTGTGAAACTCGAGTCCTTCCTTCTCTCGGCTCTCAGCTTCCCTCACTCTGCCCCAACTCCACCCCATTCCCTCCCACCACGCCTCCCACCTCTCTCTCTCTCTCTCCTTCTCCCTCCAAACCGCACCCACTCAGTTTCTTGGCCCGCTGCTCCCTTATACTTACTTTCCCTCTCTCTTTCTCCTCCTCTCCTCCCACACCCCCAAAACACTCTCCCACCCCCCGGCCAAGCCACTCTCTCGAGATGTTCGCTCGCCTTCCCACTCGACGTTCGGGCGCACATTTTAGAGGAACACCCATCCCCCCATTCCCCTCCGCTCAACCCCCCACACCCCCGTTTTAATTTGACCGTGTGTTTCGTTTCCCCTCCACGCCTTTCTTCTTCTCTCTCGCATCCTCCTCACCTTGCTTCTAGGGTTGGTGTTACGCGATCTCTTGATTTTCGCTTACCGTTCTGCTTTTGGGGGGAGGGAAGATGTGCTTGGTGTCTCCTCCCTCCTCCCCCACTTTTTCTGCGTTCGCCTATTTGAAAAAGCCAAGGTCAAGCTGGGTAAAGTCCTCCTCCCAATTGCTCCCTCTCCCCAGGACTCAATGGCGATAATAATCCCGTTCCCCAGAATTTGATGCCCCGCGGGTGAGGAATATTTCTCCTAGCATTTCAGTGTCCACTCTGGTAACTGGAGGTATTTGTTCGCCGTGGGTTAGGGGTCTCCCGGTGGAGAACTCGATCCGTTGTCTTCTAGGAATTGAAAGTTAACATGTCCGGCAGAAAGATGGATTCGTGATATTTTTTTATATGCATATGTGTATTAGTCTATGGAAATCATATAAGAATCTGTGTGTATGTGGTCGCGGTAGTCCAGGAGGTAGAGCGTTGGACTACTGATCGGAGGGCCCGGTTTCGATTCCCGGGCAAGGCACTCTGGGCACCTGCTCTTCTATTTTGGGCACCCTCTCAATCTATGTGATTTTTCGGCTACCATTATTTTCTGGGAAACTTCTGGGAAAGAAACCTGGGAATTCTGGGAAACCAGCACAGGGAAAGGAACTGGCCCCCCTACCCTGATGTGAGAATTTCACACGCCGTCTGGTTTAGTACTGGCTGGACTATCATTACTTAACAAACCGACCTTCGTGTTGAATACTGTGTTTATACATATATAAATATATAGCTATAGATATCCAAAAACCTACCTTGACCGGAAGATTACTTAATAATTTTATATATATATATATATGTTAGTATAATATATATATATACATATATATATATATATAATATATATATAGATACATATATTTATATATGTATATATATTATATATATACATATATAAATATATGTATCTATCTATAAATGTATGGACAGGGGACAGGAGACTGATCCGCAACCTGTACATGTCTCAGACTGCTCAGGTGCGAGTGGGGAACGGAGAGTCTGGATGGGCAGTGTTAGGAAGAGGTGTAAGGCAGGGTTGCCCATTGTCACCGGTACTGTTCAACGTATATGTAGAGGAAATGATTAAAGAGGCATGGGAAGAACTGGAGGTAGGAATGAAAGTCGGAGGGGAACTCGTAAAATCGGTTAGGTTTGCTGATGACCAAGCATTAGTTGCTCAGTCAGCCAAGGGGTTGCAAGCATTGTTGAGTGAATTGGAGGTTCAGTGCGATAAATATGGGATGAGAATCAATATTAATAAAACAAAGGTTATGCGATTTTCCAGAAAGAAAAAGGCTAAGCTAAATATTAAAATAGGCGGGGAAAGAATAGAGCAGGTAGAGCAGTTTACATATCTCGGAAGTGTTTTGGACCAATACGGTCAAAGTGGTAGGGAAGTAAGGAGAAGAATCCCTAGGCAAGGAGGCTTTCTCAAGGAGGAGGGAGTTGATGACGGGGACGTTGAGTAGGGATGTTAAGACAAGACTCGTAAAAACTCTGATATGGAGCGTAGCTATGTACGGCGCGGAAACGTGGTCGCTGAAGCAGGAGGATAGACGTAGATTGGAGGCTTTTGAAATGTGGGTGTGGAGAAGAATGGAGAAGGTGAAATGGACCGAAAGGAAAACAAATGAGGAAGTACTGGAAATGGTGGGTGAGGAGAGGGGTTTGTTGAGAGAAATCCTATGGAGGCAGGAAAAATGGATGAAAGGCGTATTGAGCGGTAGTGGAATGTTGAAGAGGGTAATAGAGGGAAGAATGTTGGGCAAGCGAGGTAAGGGTAGGAACAGGATAGGGATGTTGGACGGGATGAAGGGAGGAAAGAAGTACACCGAGATGAAGAGGGACCTGATATAGATTAGTTTGCTAGGTGGGGAGTCACAAAATGTTTATTTGATAGTTGTGTCCATCCAAAAAAACCTACCTTAACCGGTAGATTACCTAATAAAAAAAATATATATTATATATGTATATATATTTTAAATTATCCGTCTTAGCATCCCTCCCACACTCAGACCCTCCACTGAAACTCAAAACATTAGAGCTAGCTTTCATCTGGCTCTTGGATTCCTGGAATCGCCCAGGCATTAATATTAGACATTAATTGCCCCCTTTATGCGTATAATTTCATCCCCCTCCGCCTCCTACAACTTCCATATTATCCCCACCTTTTTTAAAATTCCCGCGCCATACACTACCCCTCGAAACCCCTCACCTCGAATGCCTTTCCCCCCCCCCTTTTTCCCCCCTTTTCCTTTCTTTTCCCCTCTTTTTTCCCCCATTTTCCCCCTTCTCCTTCCTACCACTGCTTTCGGGCTCTCCTCTGCCTCAGTTCTGTTCCTAATTCCTCTTGAGAAAGGTGGTTGCACCACCGAAAATTCGAGAACTAGTAAGTCCCTCTTTAATATGTTTTAGTTTCTGTGTTTGCTATGACTATTTAGTGAATTTTATTGTGCACGTTCGTGGCTTTTCCAAGAAAGTGAATATATATATATATATATATATATATATATATAAATTCACTGATAAGTCATAACAAACACAGAAACCAAAACACAAAAGAGGAAAAACTCACTGGTTCTCGAATTTTCGGTGGTCCAACCACCTTTCTCAAGAGGAATTAGGAACAGAACTTCTGGAACAGGAACACTTAGGAACAGGAGTTCTGTTCCTAATTCCTCTTGAGAAAGGTGGTTGGACCACCGAAAATTCGAGAACCAGTGAGTTTTTCCTCTTTTGTGTTTTGGTTTCTGTGTTTGTTATGACTTATCAGTGAATTTACATTACACGTTTGTGGGTTTTCCAAAAAAGTGTATATATATATATATATATATATATATAAATAAATATATATATATATATATGTATATAGGGCCTTGGAAATGTTTACTCGAATACGTTTTTGGTGAGCAACGTGAGCAACATGCGAGAATTTTTACTCGACGTGATTCTAGCATTTGTAAACCTTTCTGATATACTTAAGTTATATCATCCGTATACCCTTTCAATTTTCTCAAATTTGTTTTGGGCAGGAGTGTGAGGGATTCGAGCAAAAGTAAAATAAAATAAAGGTCATTGCTCATTTTCACGTGCAGGTAGTTCATTTATCCATTTTAGTCGATATCATATGTAAACTTTTCAACCTCTCCACCATTCACGGATACGTTATCATAATACGTCTACCAAACCCGTCGCGTAAATTTCTCGAAAAATGTCATTCAGGTTGATATATTTCGCCTTTCTTTATAATGGTTTAAAATTGAATCCTCTCCCTTCTCTGTATTTTTTTTGTAGATGTTTACTGTGTGATCTCATTAATTTTACTATTTTTTTTAAATTTTTACTAATGGTACTACTAATTACTAGCATAGGAGACAATGAATCACATCGAACGTCTGAATTTACCCTCACTCGTGGGTGTGTGTGTGTATATATAATATATGTATATTTAAAAATATGCATACACACACATGTATACATAAATAAAAATATAAAAATTTATACATTTACGCTGTATCGTTTTTCATATGAGTCGTAAATTACTGATGACACTGTGGGAATAATAAATAAATAGTGTTCATTCGCATTCAATTTCATTAATGAAGGTACCACAGTTCTCTGATGACACCCCCGACCAATTTATCCGTCTTCCTACGTAAAATGTATAAGTGCACACAACTTCCAGGCCCTTTTCGGCTTATGGAAAAATTATTTCATATAGTCAGTCCTAATCGTAACACAAAGTTGGATCGTGGGTTCTGCAGATTTGGTGACTTTTGAAAGCTCCTTCATTTTTATCGATAGGAATAAATATCGCGGCGGAATCGTTGCGATTATAAGGGTCTTCGTATCATACGGACTCGTGAATTGACTCGCAGTTTTAAGGAACGTTGGGGAGTGGGCCCTCATTCCACACCACACCATCCCTCCAATTGTGTGCCTCGATAATCAGACGTGGAAATATCGGTCGGCTGCACGGGTGGAAAGCCTCGTTGTTTGTCCATGAAAAGTTGTACTCTCCCAAGATTTCCCGCACGGTCTTGAACTCCCGGGAGTAGTTTTTGCCCTCCTGCTCTCTCTCTCTCGCCGTCCATCCGCTCTCTCCGAGTGCCGCACCCCACGGCGGCGCCTCGGCCTGGCTCCCTCCATCCCCTACGCCACCGTTGCTCGCAATCCCCCCCCTACTGGTCCCCTCGTTTGCTCACCCTCCGACTTCTTGGAAGACTTGCTCGCCTCTCCTTTCTGCACCAACTTCCCGGCTCGCTCCATCCTCCCTCTCCGCACCCTAGCCCTCCCACCCCGCCAGCTCTCTGGCGACCTTCTGCGTCCCTCTCGTCCCCCGTCCCTATGCCGTCAGCATCCCCAACTTCCCACGCATCCCCTCCCCTCTTGCCTCAACCGCTTGCTCGCACTGAGGGTTTCTTTCCACGCAGGGCCGAGCGGGTTGAGATGGCCTGGGGACGAGGCTGGTTGGTGAAGGGATGGGATGCCGAGTACTCGTTGGCACTTAATGCACACATCTAGCAAACACAAATTCAATTTATCGTCTATCCAGTCTCCGCTCCCCACCCTTGCTCTTTTCCCCTCCCCCCCGCCCATCCTCTTCTGATGGATCCGCATCAACCGTTCGTCCCGACGTGCTTCCTCACTCACTCCGTCCCTCTCTCTCTTCCTCTTCTCTCTACCCTCCGCCCCAATGGATCCCACCTCCTTTTCTTCCTCCCTGCTCATCTTCCTCCCTTTCCCTCCCCGTGGGCCCCGTTTCAAATCCCCCCATCCCCTTACACCAGTGCGCTCTAAATGGAGAAGTTGATGGGGAGAGGAGTTTGGGATGGCCGAGAAGACGTTTCGGGTTCAGAAGTTGTTTTGGAAGGATTTGTGTGTAACCCTCTCCCTCCTTCCATTCCTCCCCATGATCCCGCGGTAGGTGTTTTCGCTAAGGGCGAGCTCCGTCCAAGACGCGGAACTAATTACCTCCCGTGTTTACGCGCGAGAGTGTGTGGGCACGCGAAAGCGGGAGGAGGGGGGGGTGGAAGTCCGATTGAGAGCACGCTGAATTTTTGATTCGCCGTCGACGCCGCGATGCGACTTGAGCGGCCGGGAATATCTTACGTCCGTGGATGCGAACTTTGGTACTTCCACTCTGGTACTTTTGCCTCTATCGTCCTTTTTTCCCCGGTGCTTTGAACTCTGATCGTAGTCCCTAGCTCAAACTAGAACCTTCATCCGATAGCGTGTGATGGTGGCATCGGGAATAGTTAGCGCTTAACATTCAAAAAGGGTGTATTTTTCCTTATATGGTTTTACTGTTCATTGGTTGCCTGTGTTGACGATATTTGTCGAGAGTAGAGTTTCCTGGACATCAGCATGTTTATCTAAAGATAAATTAATTCTTTGGAACTAGATATTCCGACATCGATGATGATTCGGACTGCGAAACGTCTTCTCTACCTGGCATAGTATTGCTAAACTTTATTTTTTTAGCCTCGTTATAATTCTTAAAATTTACCACCTCTTTAATATATATATATAATCCGTTTGATATCTGGTAAAATTTTATTTTTTCATTGTGAAAGTTTAAATCATCGATTTCTTACTTTTTCGTCATAATTATAGCATTGCTACAAACGAGCGTGTATTTATAAATAAATAAATAAATAAATACTCGTACATGTATTTATCCATTAATCATTTGAATTTTATAGTTGGCGTGGATCTGAAATAGGTATCATACTAATATATGGATTTTTTTCAAATGGCATTTGCATTGAATTCCGTGCGTAAGTAATGGTTAACTGAACTTGGAATAATCAACTCGTCTCTGTTTTTTATAAATATATTGTCATTAGTCTAAATAAGAAATATCTAGGACAATACGTTAGAAAGCCTTTGGTTAAGAATTTTTGGCATATAGGCTATATTTTTCTTCCGTGGGAAGTGATGTCGGGTCTCAAAAACAAAGGTTCCACCAAAGATACAGAGATAACCAAGGTACCAAATATTCCTTCACTCTTGTCCACTTTTTCTGTAACTTGTATCCCGGCGGAGGATTGTCGACTAATCGACGCAGTCATCGCGCACGTAATCCATCAGCTTGAACCTCAACGGGTATTCTATTCTTGGCCTGTACTCTTTCGGCCGACGCGTGGTTTCGTGTATAGAATGTGAAATCACATCAAACTAGCCGGTGTCCCTCGATCTCATCGGCCGAATCTCCTTAATGACTCGGGAGTAATTACACGTACATGCTCCATGGCTCATCCAGGATGCGGATCCTTTTACGATGCCCTCGTGTAATGGCTCTCTAAACTGTTCGCCGCCTTCCCTTTTGAAGTTCCGACTCCTTTCCCCTCCCCACGTCCGCGCTTCGTCTCGTTTGGTTACGTTTTTCGCATCCTTAAGTGAGAAGGCCGTATATACGAGGTTTTTTTTACGGTTTTTTAGGCCATATATACGAAGTCAATTATGATTTTTCCAGGCTCGCAACCACGAAATTTTACTACCCATCTATTAACAGTAGACCTTTCCACAGCATTCAAATCATAAATAGCCTTTAAGCAACGATGAATCTCAGTAGGAGTCACTTTTTCAGCAGTTAAAAATTCGATTACAGCACGCTGTTTAACTCGCGTTGACAAAGCACTAGAACAAGTCTCCATACTTCCGCTTCTCAAAATACACTGGATGGATGAAACGACCTCAAACATGCGCATGCGTGTTGAGAGGGAATGTTACTTCCACATGCCACCAGGAGTGCTTCTGAAGGTCATTTTGTTTGTGGTCTACGTGCATGCATGTGTGCAGTAGTTTTCAGCCTACTCTCGTATTACCCCTTCTTTGACCAGGAGGCAGTGGGCATTGTTTCGCCCATGGCCCCATTATTCTAAAAGTGATCGTTTCTTTTTCGTAGGGATCGTTTCTTATGCGTGTTAGTGTATAAAGAGCTAAATTGGTTAACGGAGGGCCAGGGTTCGATCCCGGACGACGTCTCTGTGAACCCTAATGTTAACTAAATCTGTTTTTTCTTCGGGAGACTGAGACCTCGATATACCAAAGGCATCCCTTGTAACACCAATCCCACCATTCATGTCTTCGTCTCCCAATTTTGTTATTCTTTCACCAGAGTTAGACTCGTTCAAAACGCATCTGAGCTTCCCCCAGAACTCATCCTTAACGCTTTTTCTAACTCGCCTTCCATTTATTGGCACGTAAAATGCTACAACCACAGCTCGTTGAATATTTACGTTCATGCAACCCCAGTTCAATCTAGATAAAATTAACGCACTTCCTAAGCGCATGGTATCTCTTTCATTCAGGATGAAACGTATTCCCTGAATATCTAACATGATATTGTGAACTCTTTATCTCAGTACCAAATCATCTCCATTAATTTCAAAATCCTCACACTTGTTTAACATGCGCACAGAGTATCTATTCGTTGAATCATCATGACAATAACCAACAGCTATTGCTCTGCATTAATACCTCACATATCCCATCGTGGGATTCGTGAGTCCTAAGCTTTTCCAGAGATAATATTTGTGCCTTATGACGACGTTTTACGCTGGAACCCGACTCATAATGTTATGAAATGCGTTTAAAAACCAAATCGTTGTGCCTTAAACATGAATAGATTCGACATATTTACGCCTGAAAGAACATTTTTTTAAATGTTATAAATGTGGATTACGATTAATTAACCTTAAACGACCACTCATACTCTAACAGTGTAAAATATAGTATGCCACGAGTGGCAAACTGTAAAGTTATGCATCAAAAAGAACAAACTATTCTTCTGGAATATTTTTAGGACGGAACCACGTTTTTCCATCGGGAGGGAGGATTAAGTGATAAAGAATTATTTCGCCCCTTTCTGTGTAATATTTGAATTGAACATTTGTTTTCCCGAAATATTTCAAGTAGTGACAGTTCACTGTCGTGTATTTCTGTTTGTTAGTTGCCCTATCACCTCTTAATTCCAAATTTTTTGAACGCTCACTCGTTCATAAGTTAGGAATGAATAACGTTTGACCCTTCTCACTGTGTTCGCGAGACATCCATTGAGTCCTTCACATTCTTAAAACGAACTCATTCTTGCTCTTTTGGAATAATACGAGGTGATTTCTGTAAAAAACGACCGTCAAAAAATAATTTTCCACCGTGGTTACTCCGAGGGTCTCCCCTGGAATGAAAAGCTCGGAGGTGGATGGATGTGAAATTCAGGATAAAAACGGGTCATTTTTCGAAACGTGTTGTTAATTATTCAGAGTCCCTCCTCTCCGCTCGCCTTTTTACTCGAGAGCCTTTCTTCCCTTCCGCTCAGGTTTCCCGAGCCTCTTGAAACGCCGAGACCCTTTTTTTTATTATCATTTTGTCCGTCGTGTACCCTCCTGTGACGCGTCTCATCGTGATGAGCCTACGTGGGCGACCGAAAAATTATAAAAAACAATGAGGGAGGGTATCGTCGAGGCCTCGGGACGTTTATTTCAGCGTTTTCGTTTGAATAAACCTTCCGCGGTCGTCGCGTGAGCGTCTCTTCCGCCCTCGTCTGGGATTACAAAAAAGAAGAAGCGCCCCGGCGTCTCCCTAATTAAGGGGAGGGTGTCCGCGTGTCCCGAGCGTCGACAGCGTCACAAAACGCGACCTCCGCCGGCCTCGGTCCCATGATCTCTCGAACACGGCCACGCACACCGCCCTACCTGTTTACCGCGACGACGACAATGAGTTGTTGTCGCCAAAATGTATATGGTACGTGCGGTCAGGTATGTACGTACGTGTACAAAAAACTAGTAAGAGCCATGTGTGTCCCCGTTTGTTGATCAAGATGACGTGGAGAGTGTTTCCGTTTCCCTCCTCCTCTCGAGAAACATGGTCGCCGTTGGCCAGGGCAAAAAAAAATGAAGATAATGAAATAAAAAGGAAACGAAACGATGAGAAGGCTTTCCGCGGTTTGGTCGTCTTTTGTTTTTCCTCATTTTTTTTGTCGTCATGCTGAACTCTTGTCGTCCCTTTGTGGATCTACTACACGTATAAGCCCTCTTTGGTCCTACTCCCCTCACCCCATCCTCCAAACTCCCCGCCCTCTCCCTCACCCCCCCCCCAGCACCCAGTGTACCTCCTCTTGTCTCCCCCGCCTTCTCGCCATTTGCCGCAAAAGCGTTCTCTCGTGGCCACTAGCTCCATCTGTCGGGGAGCACTCACACCATCCTCCCGTGTGTGCACCTCTTCTTTTGTGCCTAAACCGCCCACCCCCACCCCCATTCCTCGCCCCCCCCCCCTCGACCAACCTCCACACGATCTCCTCACCGCAGCGTGCTCTCGTCCCGTCCGCCTTTTCCGTGCGATGTGCGAGCGTTTGTTATCATAATTTTATTTCTTCTGCCTCTCCGGAACGACGGTGGTGTCATAACCCATTTTCCGTCCCAAACCTGTGGTCCTGGGGCCCTACGTCGACGCCGAGCGAAGGGTTAATTTATTTTTTCGGCCAAGGGTTCGAAATTCGCGTGATCCGTATGGTCGAACGAGACGGCCGTTCGACTGTCCTCCTCCTCTTTTCTTCATCGCGAATTTTCAGTCGAGATTAATTGCGATCGGAATTTGCGTGTTCGACTCTCTTGCAAAAATTGATCCAGTTCGCCAAATTTGCGAGAGTATCTTCCTTGCGGAAGTTCCTTAGAAGTTAGCTTAATGGCATGCTTCCTTGATGGTGTCAACGTTTCTCATGCACACGTTTCTAGCAAGCATTGGCTAGGGAATCAAACTCGACCTTTTCCGAAATATGCAGTTGGCCTCAGTTGCAATTCTCGAATTGGGTGCGGTCGAAAAATACCATTTTGGGGTTTATTTATTGACGTCATATATAATTTTGCGGCGTTCTTCCATTTAGATTCATTTTATTTTGAGTCCCGAGAATGTATCATTATTATTTTAGAAGAATAAGCATTGCGATAGGTCGCACGTAAGACATTTGGTAATATCTATCGTATAATCCTTTTGTAATAGGGATGTTGAAAAAGATATTAGGAATTTCCAACGTTTACCTTAACATTAAGTTTGAGAGAGGTATAAATGTGTTATAAGGTAAACAGACATAATAGTGTATCGAATATTAGATGGGTGTGTTCTCCACCTCTTAACTTCCAATAAATCTCAGACATTGTTGTATTTAATAAGTTTAAGATAGCAAAAAATAGGCAAACAGTTTCTTTTATATATTCGTTCTCGCACCAATAAATAAAAACTTCATCTTACGTAAAAAGACACTCAAGAGATGTATTTTAGAATTGATCTACAGTGATACAGTATCTTGCAGGCCGCCGAAAGAGCTCGTGGCGGGGGATGTTAGTGTACCAGCCATATATGCAGAAATATTAGCTCATATGTACATGTAATAGGTTGTATATTTCACATATATTTGAATGTATATTTGTTAACATAAAAAAACATTCGTTCGTATATCCACATGCGTGCATATATACATCATGCGGTAATTGTTGCTCTCGAGTAAATCATTAAATTTTAATGCTTAAGATAATATATTCATTGAATCGTTAATTGTTTGGTCTTGGCCCTAAGTATATATCGCTTCTCATTTATTTTATATTTTAAAATACGTGCTCCTCTTTTTTGTTTAAAACTTCTTATTGTATTCTTTGTTTTTTCTATACTTTATGGATACGCCCTTGTTAATATTTCAGTAGGTTTCTCAAGATATGGGAATATGTGTGTCACTCTTTTCATTGCCTTAATCCGAGTTCGATGCAGTCGATCCTTTCCTTGGTGTATTTTTGACATTTATAAATTATATGCATTGGTTTTTCGTGAAATTTACCGTGTCACATTCGTAAGTTCTTTCCCCAATCGTCTTCGGATAATCACCGGGGAAATATTTTCGTACAACCTTGATTTCTGTGGATTTATTTTCTGTGTTTTTTCCCATTTTTAGCCTTTCGGCAATATTTAGGAAGAATTTACGGGTAAATCGTCCGTAATCATTGGTTTATAACATAGATGTCGCATTGATCGTTCCTAAATATGTTTCATGTTTTATCTTTAGTGGAAAGTTGCTACGCGAAATATAGTTTTCTCGTCTCCTGGGTTGTCTTCATCCTTTTGTCCCTCTCATTTTATTCGCGATAACTAAAATCCTTAAAATCACCCACAAATCTTCGTGGCTCAATATAGAATGAGTTTCCTCGTTAGCAAGATGGCAGTCCTGTATTATATCCAATGATCCGCCAAATAAAGGTTTATCTTTTTCCTGTAAATCATGACTATTGATGATTGAAGTTGTTAGGTTTCTATAACTACGGCATTCTGTTGATTTACTCATGAATACCAAAACGATTCTCGCCCCCTTTAGGCTTCATTGCGGTAATTCTTAGGCATTAAGTTCGGTGGTTTATAACGATTTCGAAAGAAACTTGAAAACTCTGAAGTAAGTTCTGAATCGGAATTATTCCATCGGCAAGAGTCAGCCTAATTTCTTAATTTTGATATCTCTAGGAATAAATGGGATGAGATCGATATGCCATGTAGGAATTCTTTCCACGTGACATTGCTGGCGGCTAGAGGACGCACTTTATCGATGGTGGAACATCATTAGAGCGTGAATTACAATTCCAGGGGTATGAAAAAGTATCCTTGGTCGTTTGGGAAACTGTTTCACTTAAATGTTCATTTGCATCATACATGATCCGGGGTTGAAAAGGTTATAATGGAAGCATGTGGGGTGAATAAAAACCTTCAATCGAAGTCAACATGCATTAAACTGAAGTAGTAAAGGGATCAATGGATTGAATACCCATCTGACGGACTGCTTATTGCGCTTCAAATATTCTCCGCGCAAGCCGGGGGTCCCAACACCATTTATTGTAAGAGACTCCGTCGCTCTCGTGGTAGGTATCTATCTGTATAACCCGGTCCCCCGGCGATTTTGACCGGCCGGTTTATTAAACGTCGGTGCCAATCCCGTCTCCCCACGCGAAAGGATATAGTTTATCGAGCGCGAATTATGCTCAAATGGCCCGAAGCAGTGCTCTCCAATCCATTCTTCTTTGTGTCGGGCTGAGCGGCAAGGGTACGATTTTTTTTGAGAGTCTAGGGAGTGGGGGGGGGTGAAAAAAAATATTTTCCCCTTCCGTGCAGGACACTGTTGCCCACCGTGAGTACATATCATACATTTTTATATTCGTCCTTAATGCATCCCCGCCGTCGTCCTTCCTCAGCCAGTCGACAGGTCGGCGTTCCCGCCCCACCTCTCCAGGATCTCACTCCCCTGCGCCATCCACACACACACACATAGCGTAATCCACTCCATCCTCGCCACCCTCCCCCCACACCCACTCGCTCCCCCCGGACTCCCTTCCCAGGATTCCCACGGGAGTGCTCCTATCCCCTTTCCCCATTTGCCGGCCCTCCCCCGCGGAGAGCCGTCCGCCATTGTCCATCTTTGTCGCTCTTTCCATGCGTGTATTTTGTGTCCTCTCTGGATCCCCGCCCTCCCCCCAGCCCTCCTATCCCACTCCTCCCCTGGCCACTCGTCCCCCACCTCCCCCGCAGAGGCCACCTCACCGTTCTTTTGTTTTTCGTCGCACTGCCGTTGGCCGCCTTTCCACCCCCCCCAACCACCACCCGGGCAGCCTCATCATAATTCCCTCAGCGTATATATGGGTCCCCCACCCTCTCCCGCTCAATCCCTTAAACAGTCCCCCGAAAGCGGTTTCCGTCAGTCATTTTTTTTATTCTCCACCTCCTTCTTCCACTCCTCATGCCGGAGCTCCTCTCTTTCTCTCTCTCCCCCCCCCCTTCCAGCCCTCTAAAACCCTTTTTCCGTTTCTCTTTTGTTTCGAAACGTTTCCCTCCCACCAAGTCCTCTTCCCCGCAGGCCAGCGGAGTTAGAGCCCTCCGCCTCTCTCTCTTCTCCTCTCTCGTGCCCTCTTGTCTTTCTCTATGGTCTCTCTCCTTCTCTCTGAGGAGATCCGCGCCTCTCAGCCGCTCAACGGGCCCGTGACGTGGGAGGAGTGTGTCCAAAAGCGCGCTCCCCCGCCCGCCCCCAGTCCCGTCCGCCGCCGCTCACCGCAACCCCCGGCCCGCTCCCACCACCTCCTCCGTTCCCCTCGCCCGATACTCTTTCCTCCTTCCAGTGCTCCTGCCCCCTTACCCCGCCCTCGATGTCCCCTTTCGGTCGGCAGTGGCGTTCCTTTGCTCTCCTTCGCTCCACATCTCTCCCTCTCGGGATGATGCTACCTCCGCGTCCCCCGCCATCCTACCGTCGTCCCTCCACATCTACCTCTCCACGCACACCCCCGAGAGAGAGAGAAATAGAGTACTCGGGCCACTTTGGGCCACAGCCCCTCCCCCGTACCCGTCCCGCCGGAGCTCCGTGGGTCCGGACTCTCCACGGCGCCCGTTTCAACTTTTATTTTGTCTCTTCTAATTTTTTCCGTCGGTAGACCTCCGCTCTTCGAAACGTACGTCGAATTAATTGCTCGAGTCCCGTGCGTGGATTTCAAATGACGTTTCTTAATTGCGGAGGTGCCATCCGGGCATCGCGCTTTCCCACGATTCTCTGTCGTCTGTCCGTGTGAGCGTGTGTCCGTGCGTGTGAGCGAGTGTGTGTGTGCCCGCGCGCGTGCGTGTGGGAATCCGTGATCCCCTTAGTCCTTCCACTCCAGGCGCTTCCCCTTTTGTGACTCCCTGCGCCTCTGCGGTGGGCAAGCCCCATAGCGCAATGCCTTGCTTTGAAAAAAAATCGGCCTGTATTAAACGCTTACTGGTCGTCTGATGGGAAGTTATATACGGAGGAATAATCCGGCTGTAAATAATTTATTGTGTCATAATCTTCCGGTTTAATGAGAGAAGATCACGTTTTAGTGGGAGTTTGATGCCGAGGGTGACCTGTATTTTCTGTAGGAATAGATCAATCGTGTCCCAAGTTTTGGATTTTTTGCGCCACTTGGTCAGAAAAAGAATTTTCGTGGACCGCACTTAAAATTCAAACGCTAACGATAGATGATTATCCAAGTATGGCTCATTGATAATTTTCGTAATATAATTGGAATTATTGAAGACGTACTAAGCGCGGTGGGTATGATAGAGGATTCTTGGGAGAAATCTGAAAGTGGCAAGAAAAGTGGAGATGGACATCGTAATTGACGGTGAAATGTTGAAGACATCGATAGGGGAATGATTTTGATGCAAGCGTCGTAAGAGGCGGAAAATAACTGACATGTTGGATGAAAGAAAAGGGGGTAAAACGTCTGACCAATTTGAGAAAGGCTTATTGTAGTTTTGGATGTCAAGGTGTCTTTATTAGCGAGGGTACGAAATATAAGATCGTTAAGTCTGTATTCATTAAAAACCTACCGCAAATATTGTATTGCCAATAAAATAAAGTTAAAATTAATCAGTGAGCTTTCGGGGTGCTCATCAGAAATTTTGGTTGAAATTTTACTTTTGGTATTTTTCTTGAAAATTCAATCACGTGCACTAAAACATGAGTAAATTGATTACACAGGCCTACAAAAAAATTTTTTTTGGTGCCGGGAATCTTTGTGTTGATTTTAACTATATTTGTAGAGCTGAATCCAAATATGAAATCCGTTTTTATTTAACAGCTCTACTTTTTTAGATATGGCACATCTTACGATTAGTTGTTTTAATATTTGATATATTCCGGAAAATAATTTTCAAAGTTAAATAAATCTATAAGTATGCATGGGAATATATGGTAAAAGAAAATAGGAAAAATATTACAGACTTTGTGAAACGTGCATACTTGGGATATTTTGGTGTTAAGCATGGTGACCAAGATAAAACATGGGCACCGCATTTTGTGTGTAAAACATGTACTGAACATCTGCGGCAATGGACAACAGGACAAAGGAAAAGTCTAAAATTTGGTGTGCCAATGGTGTGGAGAGAACCTGTGAACCATATTGACGACTGTTATTTTTGCATAGTAAATGTTTCGGGAATTCATCGAAAAAATCGCCACAAGTGGACATATCCAGATTTGCCTTCAGCTAGACGCCCTGTGCCCCATTCAGAAGAAATACCGATCCCAATATTTCAGACGTTACCAGATATATCTAAGGAAGAATTTGAGTTATTTGAAAACATTTCTCATTCTATTGACGATAGTGGCAGTGACTACGAGGGGGTATCAACAATTCCTCAACTATTTAATCAAGATGAACTAAGCGATCTTGCTAGAGAACTGAACTTATCGAAGGAAGCATCCGAACTACTAGCATCAAGACTGCATAAAAAGAATTTACTGCAACCCGGTACAAAAATAAGTTTTTAACGCACAAGGGAAAAGGATATGCTACCTTTCTTTACTCAAGAAGACAATCTTACATTTTGTTTAGACGTTAAGGGTCTTTTGGAAAAAATGGGACTACTATCACAATATGCTGCTAGTGATTGGCGTTTGTTTATTGATAGCTCCAAGCGTAGTTTAAAATGCGTACTTCTTCACAATGGTAACAGGTTTGGCGCAATACCAATCGCTCATTCAACTAAAATGAAAGAAGAATACGATACAATAGCATTGGTCTTACAGAAGATAAAATACCAGGAGCATCGCTGGGTGATTTGTGTAGATTTAAAAATGGTGAACTTTCTTCTTGGGCAGCAAAGTGGCTACACAAAATATCCTTGTTTCTTGTGCCTCTGGGATAGCAGGGACAGACAAAACCACTGGATTAAGAAGGAGTGGCCTAACAGAGAAAACTTGGTTGTTGGGAAAGAAAACATCATTGCTGAATCTTTATTAAAGAGAGAAAATCATCTTACCGCCTCTACATATTAAACTAGGCCTAATGAAGTAATTTTTAAAGGCTCTTGACAAGGATGGACCATGCTTCGGCTACTTAAGACTAAAGATGCCCCATATAAGTATTGAAAAACTTAAAGCTGGTATCTTTGAGGGGCCACAAATCAGGCAACTTACAAAGGATCCTGCTTTTGTCGAGTCAATGAATGAGATTGAAAAAATGAGTTGCATGTCATTTGTTGAGGTCATAAAAAATTTTCTAGGAAATCACAAAAGTGAAACTTATATTGAGCTGGTAAGCATTATGCTCTGTAACTTCAAATCACTTGGATGTAATATGAGCACAAAAGTTCACTACCTACACAGCCACTTAGACAATTTTCTTGTAAATTTAGGAGACACAAGTGAAGAACAAGGTGAAAGATTTCACCAGGATATAAAAACAATGGAAGCTCGCTACCAAGGAAGATGGGATAACCATATGATGGCAGATTACTGCTGGTGCTTAAAACAAGACTGTTTGAACAAAGTGCACTCAAGAAAATCGCGCAAAAGAAACTTTCGGCGTGTTGAGTGATGTTTTTATGTATTTTTTCTTTTCAATTTGTTTTATTACAGTAAAAAATTTTAGTATTTGTGTTCAATTGTATTGTAAAATTCTGTTGTGTTTGTGGGTAATTTAACAGCCCTAGAAATAAATCAAGTCTTTATATTTAGTGGGTTTTATTATTAATATAATATTCCCATATCATCATGTAGAAGATTTTTTTACGTAAGTGACACATATCTATATCTTGAAAACTATAGCTGATAGGAAAAAACTAGTGTCATAATTGGATTCAGCACCCCAATTGTTCTTTAAATCAACATTAAAAGCTCCGGCACCAAAACCACTGTTGGCCTGTGTTATCTTAGTTTAAAATTGCTTGTTGTGTCGCTGCGTGTTGGTCTCCCTGGAATAGATGATCTGCCCTTTTCCAAACTATTAAGCGACTCAAGAACTCGCCAGCTCCATCTTTTGGTCTCCTTTTATTCACGACTAATTTAGTACTAGGTGTTGACCTTTAGAAGTAAGGAAATACCCCTACCCCCTTCTGTTAATCTAGCAGTGGAGTGTAGACGGGGAGAACCCAGAGGAATCCTCACTTTCACAGAATTAATTTACTCACTAAGAATACTGGTGACGTGCCTTCTCGAAAAACATTTTTAATAGTTGTTGTACATACGTACGTACACGTGGAAACAGGTATGTATGTACGCTCGTATTTCAGGAATCGTGAACTATTAATGTCTTTAACCGATATTCATTTTAGGTAATTTTTCGGCGGTGAGGAATACAAGGTCTGTCCCAAAAGTAGTAGGAGCACTGTGTCGATGCCTCCACACACCTCTGCCGGCGGGTTTTTTGCGCCTCGTGCGTCTTCTGGAAAGCGGCGTCCGGAATTCTGCTAAGACCCCTACTCGCGACCTGTTTTAATGCTTCCACCGAGTCGTGGTGGCGTTCTTTCAGCACGGATTTGAGGGGGGAGGGGAAGAGAAAGAATTGTGGGGCATTGTCTAAAAAATTTGGATCCATTCACATTGTCCAGAAGCTCTTGGCTGATCCGCGTGTGAGTTTCCTTTTGTTCGTCCGAGGGCACTCGCGGAACCAACTTTTCACACACACCTTCACATGCCTATGTTTACGGTCACAAGTCAATTCACATCACTAGGGATGCCAGGTTTATCAGAAACTACGCGAGCATTTAATCTACGGTCCCTATCCAAAAAAACCTTCACTCTTGCCTGATTTTCGTCACTTTTTAAGGTCGAAGGGGGGTTTGAACGTTCGAAGTCTTCAATATCTTCTCTACCATCCTGAAACGGGTTATTTCACTCAAATACTCCAAATCTACCCATTGCGTTATCACCATAAGTTGCCTTGAATATGTCATGGGTCTCTTTCCCGGTTTTTTTCAGTTTCACATAAAATTTGATGGCTTTAACACTATTCCAATAGCCGCTACATGACGGACCGTAACGAGCTCACCTTATAGAGGTTTCGCAAACGAACGATCCGCCGCCCGTCGTTTCGTCTATCCGAGAATAAAAAGTCATACGGCTTTTGGGACAGACCTTATTCTCTATGAATCCAAAAGCCTTCTCTCACGCATCATTAGGAACCTAAACTTAAATTTGTTCCCGGATATCCTGTTCACATTTTAATATATTTTATTCTGAGCGTACCATGTGTCATATTTAATCCAAAGGAAAATTTTCTGGTAGATACCACTTACATTAAGTTAGTTACAAAAGTTATAAGTTACATTAGCTTCAGTATAGAAACCGTTCAATAAATAGTGATCATACAATTTTACTCTCAAAGGTTATTGCATAAATATTACAATTTATGTTTTATAGGTAGCTCAATGCTACTTGGTGAAATTCTCATTAAATTGACCTCAGTATTTTATAGCGGTAGTCATTACAACTTGGAACATACCCGCTTGCAACTATGGCAGACAAACCTATGGTTGATGAAGGCGAATTAAAGATGAAAAACGATGGAGGTGAATTTACGCAGGAATATTGAGAATGTTAAAAATATTTACCTGTGTACAAAATGTGGAGTTGATACAACATTTTTTGGTACCAAATATTCCGTACTTCCGAGTAAAATAGCAAGTTGAAGAATTCCTAATAACTCAATGATAAGCAATGCGGTGATACTAATGATTTGACATATCCTGTGGGGTAGGCAGAATGCAATATCACTGTCTCTTTGTCCTCTGAAACGGCACAACCAGTTTTTTCCATCCTACAAAGTGTCCTGTTGAGGCCCAAGCACCTGTGGCATTCGTCTTGGAGTTGACTTCCTCACCAGGGCACTCAGTCTCCTGCCTTCCTCCGGTTCCCTGACGTAACGAGAGTTCAATGTGTCGTGTCCCCCATCTAGCACCAATTGATCGCCACACCCTCTCCCCAGAACCATTATTTTGCCAAGTGTGCGTTCCATCCGTCTGCTCAAGCCCAAATTCACTCTCTCTCTCTTCTGCGGAACGTCACATTAACTTTTGGCTGACAGCCGCCGTATCGCCGTCCCCTCCATTTATCGGCCATTCTGTCCTTATTCGTATTTTGTCAACGTTGGTCGTTTCCTTCTCCTTTTCGTCGACCGGATTGGTTCGCCGCGTAAGTGTCCCGGTTTCTCTTCACCCCCTCCAATTTTTATTCCCATCCTCCATGCGTTTTTTTCCTCTACTTTTGACTTTCCTTCTCCTCTCTGTCTATTCGTATCCGCCATTTATCTATCCTTTGTGTACAAGTACTTTATTCCCTCCTACGTCTCGTCGCCAGAAGAAGTAAAATGACCGCGGGTCCTTCGCCTACGTCTTCCCGATCAGGTTCAATTGCCGTGAGCGCCATACGGTGGCGGAAGCTTTCGCGGGGTAATGAGTTTGTTTTGTATTCACAGCACCATACCCTTTTAGAGGCATGTTATACACTTTTAATACCACACGAGACATTCCAAAGTTATTCAAAATGTTGGTGATATCACCACGATTTATGGTATTCGTATGCATTCCCATGCGTCAGACGGACTTTCTTCCCTTTCAGGAGGACGTCTTCCTATAAATCAGCATAAATTATCTCCGACTATGCTAAGCTTTTTTTATGAAGAATCTTCATGCGAGTTGCGATAAAATCTAACGTTTCTCGGAAGTAAATCTTTCAACCTATTTAAAAACGGAAGAAAATTTGCTGAATGTAAACGACGTTAAATATTCTTCGTTGCCTTTTTCGGAATCCAGAAGGTGTTTTTGCCGCAGATTTCTTCCTTTGATTACAATGCCGTCATTTGAGGAATTCGGTACTTCTTGAGGTCGTTAAATGTTCCCTTGCACGAGTGAAATCGGAAGGCCATGACTTCACCTCAAAGCACGAATCTCGATAACTACTGATTATCGCGCGCAAGACGCGTGGGCATTTTCTCCACATCGCTCTTCGCTTAATTGAGTGCGTGCCCTCCGAGAGGGATGTCGATGTGGAGGAATTGATAATTCGAGTGGAATGGCGGCATGAAGGGTGACCCATAAAAATCCTTCGTGGCTCACCGTGAGCGGAATGAGAATTTCCGAGCGGAATGCGTCCCAAGAATTTCTTTCTTTTTTTTACGCCAAGGCGAAGATCCCTCTGCGTCTCGCACCACTCCCTTCCTCCTCTCTAATGTTCTTTTAAAGATTTATATCTTCCCGTAGTGATCTTTTCTCCTCTGCCCGGGGTTTTTTTCTCCACCGGAGATGAAGAGACCATGAATCCTCCCCGCGGCCGAATATCGGGCGGGCCCCGTCTCCTCATTAGTCCCGTCATCGCTCCCTCCAGAGTTTCCGTCGCCGCCTTAACCATTTCCCACCCGGCGTCATTACTTTTTGCTCATCTCAAGCGCTCGTGCTCCCGTCTTTCCTCCTCGATCGTCCCCTCTCCGTTTCCCCGAGACGTCTCGGGACGAGGCGAAGACGAAGTAAGTAATGGTGGAAGGGCACAGTTCGGACGTGAAGAAAAAAATATCCAGCATCGGGAGGATAACGAGGAAGGGTTTTTAGGGCTCTTGATGTGGGAACGTTATACTTGGTGGAGGCAGAAATGAAATGTCTCCGAGATCTCTCTAGAAAAAGGCTCTAAAACTCCTGGAAATGTTTCTGAAGTTGGTGAAAATTTGGCGAGACTCGACCGTAAGGACACAGTCACCCCCTCGAGCGGCGAAGTTGTTTTGAAAATGTTGTCACGGCTAAAAATATAACTCTGTTTATTTTACCGAATCGTGCTTGGACGTAAGTAGAATGGCTGCATGTAAAGCACTGAGACTAAGATAACTGAGAGAAATGTTTAAAATGTTTTTGCTGGGAGCTCCTAAAAATCTCTGGAAATTTTGCGATATCGATTCGCTTGAAAAATTTTTCATGTTCTTTCAGATACCACAACGTATAGACATCATATAACGGCTCGGTTGTTGGTGGTGTATATGAAACCAAACCTGCCCATATTTGCATGCCGTTATAGATATATTTTTAGCATTAGATAGTATCTTTCTTCACTTTTTCGGCCAGGAATCGGCATCTTGAAAACGTTTCTACAATTTATCATTTCATTCCAATCGTTCCATGGAGTTTATGTTCTCGGTGAGTTATGAATTTACTTCATAAACAGTATCTGTTCCCATAAACTTCATCATATCATCATGCGTAGTAGTTCACATGTTCTGGTTGCATACTGTTACGTTCTCCATTCCCATAAACATCGTGCACTTTAATTTTCTGACCCCTGTGAACTTTAACTCTGCACCTATCTTTAGAACTATACAGAGAACGAATCTCGCTCTTCTATTGGGAGGTATTTAAATTAATTTACAGCAGAATACATATTTTAGCATCATCATCAACTAATAACGACATTTGTTCCCCTCATTCAGTGCCGTACTTGGAGAATACAACTAAATCTTTTTAGGTCTCACTTAATCTGTAATACTAATTTCCATTTCTTCTCTTCTCCCTTGGAAAATATGCTCTTCTTAAAGTTTCTTTTTGGTATTGTTTTCTGTTGATGTGGCGATGTTAAAGCTTTATTAGGCATAACATGATGTATGCATTGTCTTAATTCATTGTCTTATCTTTTTTACTCATTGGCTCAATTCGTTGTACCGCTTAACTTTTATATGCCCCCAATGAAACATATTACATTTGACTTCAGACGTGAAGCGTCACAAATAAATTCACGAATGTAACTGCGAATAAATATTTGGTCACTGAAAGGATCGCACACAATCCATTAGGTGGCTTCTTTCTTTGATTCCCTAATTTTATTTCAGTGTGTCTCCGTCACTTCGGTAGAAATATACTGATGAACAACCATTCATTTTCATTCCCTTAGCCATCATATCTAGAGAGCATAGCCGGCTAGTGTGTTAATTAATCCAGATTGGTCCACCCCAAATAATTTCACTGACGATAATTTCCGGTTACATTGTCTCCCTAAACCACTCCCTATCTGCTTACCTCATCTCCTTAGTTTCGAGCTTTTCCTTTTCACATATATATTCTCCATTTTACTTATTGTGCACATTCATGTATATTTATGTGTCGTTCTTCATTTCTCCTTGGCCCAAGTCTTCAGGAACTGTTCTGGGTTCAGGGACTGTTCTGGATCTATTTTTAAATTTTCTTAATAGCGCTTCACCTATCTTACCCTTGCTTAGCCCTTTTAACATTTGCCTCGACCAGTGTTTGTGTTAAACTTGTAAAACAGAAGATTTAGAAGTACATTGCCTCGTCAATGTTTTGTTTAATGTATTAATAACGATTTTAGCTGATGTATAACATTCCAAATATTGTTTATTATGCATTTCCACTGGTAAACAGTTAAAAATTTAATCTAGTGTTTTCTGGCTCCAATATTTTCCTGTTTTGCTTTTCGTTCTGCATATTGTGTGTATAGATTTTTCTCGGCATATTATTCACAAATGCCCTTAAAGTACGTATATTCTTTTTAAAACTAATTGCTTCGCACTGCTGTTTTTGTTGCTTGTAATTCCTGCGGAGATCGAAAGAAGAGGTTTCGTCTATTAACCGCTGAGTTCACACAGCTGACACATACTATATTTCCGAGTGTACTATTGAAGGGAAAGTTATGATTTCTGAAGGTTAACAAAGAAATGTAGTAAAAATCAAAATGCATAAATTTCACAGTGTAGCAATCATCCTCCTTGACGGGGATCCGAACCCGGATTCTTCCATTACTCGCCGATTCCTTTAGTCAGTTACCTTAACGAGGTGTTTTCTTGCAGTATGAATTTTTGGGAATTTTAAAAGAACATGTCTTTATGGCTAATTACCGTGCATACATTGTCGTTAGTAATCGTTGTCGGGCACATTGCGTTGTAGTCCACGAGGTTAATGCCAACGTCAAAACGCAAAGGGACTTTTCTTTTGATGGATTCAAATAAGGGTGGGACATGCCGGAACCGTTGCTTTTACGGAGTCACCCGTTGACGCGGACCAACATATAGAATTTTCCCGGAAATCGGGGAATTCGGGTCGAGTCCCGGACATGGTGCATCATTTTTATACTGCGATGTCATTGCATTTCGGTTCGATGCAGTGGAAGACTCAAATCAAGTAACTATTAAGGTATCTACTGTAGTTTTTGAATATTCCATTTCCTTAACCGGGAAGACAAAATTCAGTAAACTCGAAACTCAGTCCTCCATTCCATCGGTCACTTGCGTTCAATGCTGCCTCGTGCCAGTTTTTTTAGTTCTTGTAGGCGTAATTTTAGTCCTCTGAGGAGCTTGCCTTTACTTATATGTCATTTCAGTCCCAAAAGTCAAAGTACTATGTGCACAGCTTTGGCCATTTGATAAATTCTGACTCTGCGTTAGAAAGAAAATTTTCCCTTGGTCAGCCAGATTATATTTGTAAATACATTTACACGTATGTGCTGTATTTTTTATGTCATTTCGAAAGCGTAGTATATGGCTCGTTGCTTAGTAACACGTATGTAAAATCTTTGTAGCAATGCCTTGGAAAGACCTTGCAAGAGGTTGAAGAGTTATACGTAAATTATTTATTCACAGCCATAGCTTTGTGGACGGAAAATGCCCAGCTTTTCATTTGGGCTTAAATATGTCCACATTAAAATAAAGTAATATACTGTTCAATCATTAAATATTTTCCCTAGAAAATATGTTGAAAATCACAGCATCAGTTTCTTATTTTGAATAAGTTCTCTGTCCTGATATTAGCTCTATTGTTTAGTGTCTCAAAGGCGATACACCAGCATCAGTTGTTCTCCCAAGAAACTGTGGGAGATGCCGTGACAGTAACTTTAAAAGTGAAGTAACGGAGTCATCCGCTAAGTGTACATTACAATGTAACAATTTCAAAGTGTAAAAATCATTCGCTTTGACCTGGATTCGAACTCGGATCCCTTGATGTCCGGCCGGGTACTTTAGCCAGTCCAACTTTTTTGCCAAAATTTCGGGTTGTAAATGAACGCGTCGGTAGCTTAACTGGATAAAGCACTCGGTCGGACATCAAGGAATCCGGGTTCGAATCCCAGTCAAGGCGGTTTTGTGTTTTGTTATGTTTTTTACACTCTGAAATTGCTGCATTGTATCAGGTTTTCTTGCGTAAATACGGATGCCTAGGTGTTAGGTAATCCAAAAATACCCCTCATGTGCTCACACTTTTCTCAAAATTTGGTTATAGAAAATAATATTCGTTTCCAGAATGTTGAGACAAAGATATCTAGAAATATTCTTTTCCAAAATTCAGGAATTGCGTAATCATCGTCTTTGTAAAGATCCTTCATTGCTTTTTAAATTCAACCACTGACACATTTATCAGCTAGTTGTAAACCGTTTGATTTGAGACTCGTCAACGCTTATAGTTAAAGTAAAACCTGCCTTTTGGCTTGAATAACACTGTGGCCTAAATATACTTTCCTTTAGATTTCAGGAGTGCAACAATGACCTATTGCCTCTAAACGTGAACCTTGGGTAGTTTCTGATTTAATTCTTCTACGTTGAAATAGAACAGCAATAGAAAATAACTTCAGTTGAATCAGACGACTTTGTTTTGGAAGTTATTCAATTGAATGCGTAAAATTTTTAAATCCAATGTGGAAATGGTTTTAGGTACAACTCATCGGCATAGTTCCTCCTACCCAGTTTACCTCTCTGTCACCGCCCTCACCGATTTACCTTTGACCCCTTCTCCTAAGTACCTTCCCCGGAAGGAGGAGAGCTCCCTAAAATCTCTCGACCCTAACTCTCCTCCCCGTCCTCTTTCCATTCCCAATATCTCCATCTCTTCTCGCCCCCACGCGTCTCCTCAATCCTCGCCCACAGGGGCTGTCCTTGCCCCTTACACCTCCCCTAATGCGCCCTCCCGTGTGGCGAAACCCTCCGAGTGCACCGCTCTCCAAGGGTCCCTTCACCCTTCCTCTCGCCATCTTCTCCTTTCTTTCTTTCCGGGGGCGAATCCGACCCCTTTCCCGCCCCTCCACAGCCTCCCGTGAAACCCTGACGCCGCCCGTCTAATCTCCGATTCCCCCGAATGCCTCCCGCTCAATCGTCCGGCATCAACCCCTCCCCCACAGTGCTACCAAATTTTGTGGCGCGCGATTTAAATTCTGCACTTACGGATGCGCGTTTCTCGAGGGATACGTGCTTACACGACTTGGGGGGGAAAATCAAAGTAAAACTGGAAAGGAAATTAAAATCTAATGCTTGTAAGTTGAGAGTGAAAATTGTAAAGTGTGCGCGTGCGAATTTTACGTGTGGATGCTTAAGTTATAGGAGCAATATCTCGGAAGAAACATCGCCACCGAGACGATTCCTAAATTATATTTTGTGAATTATTTCATCATATCTTCTACAATATAAATATAGCCTGCAGTCGAACTAGTTGCATCGTACTTCTAAAGTATGGGTTAACTGTATTAGAGGGTAGTGTTATTTCTTGTTTAATTGGTACTGTAAAATGCCTATTTACTTTCTAATCAGCTGCCCACGCTGAATTCTACACCTGCAATGAGTTTTGACGTACTACATCTTAAAAATTGGAAACCACGGAAGCCCAGAACTGTTGCAACACTGACTACCATGTTCTGAACATTGTTAGCCCGACTCAAGATTTCCTTCCATTATTCTCCAGTCAGTTTTTTCGCGATGTGTTGGTTGGCCTGTTAGTTTTTATTCTTCTAATTAGATGGATACCTCAGCAAGCTGTTATCTCAACCCATAAGTTCCTCTATTATTCCATTACATCTTCAGAATTTCCGTAGGGAAAACACAATACCATCGCCTCTGCGTTCTGTGAAAAGATAAATTGATTAATATTACCAAAGAATTCAATAAAAATATTTAATCTCATACGCGATTGCTCAACCATTTGTTTATAATTATAAAATGAATCGAAATGTATTTTCAAGTATCCCCATATTAGCTACCAGTAAATCTGAAAGTATAATCAAGATTGGTAGTGATACAGGTACGAGTATATCATGGTAAGGTTCATGCGGTGTGAAATTCACACTTCAGAGTAGAGTTATCGATTCCTTCGCTGTACCTCTGTGATGTGCGAAAGTATCCGGTACTGAGAATGTTACACGAATTTTGTTTATTTTCGCCCAGAGGTACTTGGAATCGAAGCCGGTACCTTTCGGTCAGTGACCGTTAAGTCTACCCACCAGGATGCGTCGCCGTAATACTTAGTATTCATTCTTTTATTTGTTTTCCTCTTACTTGGTAATAGCGATCATAATAAATCCGTTGGATTAAGTTCACATTTGTAGGCGTTACTTGGTAGGCACGGGAAATTGTCACAAACTTAAAATTAACTTCGTTAGTAACCACGGGTCAGTTCTATATCAATAAAATACGATTGCATTCGCCTTGTTAAGGAGTGCATAATTAGGTAAAATTTTTGTCACTTTGTTCTTGAAGATGCCTTAGCGTGTGAGTCTCGTTGTGCACTTCCTGTTGACCTCTGAATGCTGTAAAAAAATTATTTTAACTCTGTGACTGTCCATCTGATCAAAGGAAAACTGCCACGGGTGTAATCATCCCACTAATTTTTTTTAATACGGCACAATTATTGCATGTTCTATACCTTCCAACCAGGCGGCGTGGTACCTTTCAAAGAATGCGTGTGGCAGCACTTGATAACATCCGGTCCCCTTTCCACCCTCACCCCCCTTTCGCAATCCCTCTTCTCCCCCACCCACCCTCCACTCCTCTCCCTCCATTAATTGTGCGGAATTTCTCATCGGCCGTCTCATCTTCGTTTTCTCCCCTCTCTTACACTCCCTCCCACCACCCGCCCACCTCCCTTTTGTCTTCTTCCCCCGTCCACCACTCCACCGCGCCTCGTTCTTCATTGCCTCTTCCCGCAAAAGGGTATCGGATTAATACTCCGGCGTCCCCATCCAATTTCCTCCCGCTGTTTCCACTTCTTCGCTTTGCGTGTCCCGCTGCCCAATCTCACGGTCCATTCTCCACTCCCTTACCCTCCCATCCCCCCCCTCGCTTTTATTGCCTCATCTGGTGGGTGGGGGAGGAGAGCCTCTCTAGATAAAGGGGAGGGGTTGGTTAGGAGATGGAGTTTGGGGAATACGCGTTGATATTGCGCTCGCCATGGTTACGCACTCGCTTTATGATTAAACAGTTTTTAAGTTAATCATTTTACTTGGCTTATGCTCCTTCAGTCCCGTGAGCATCACTCAAGTTTGTACGCGTTTAGGCCAAAGGGGCCACTTTTGAGGAACGGTGTCTCGTAAATGCCTTTTGTTGTCACTGAGCCAATTTCTGAAGTGTGCTTTCAAAAGAAGTGAAACTTGTGAAGTATTATGAAATGCAAACGCTCGTTGAGGAGGAGGAAGTAAGGTTTTTGGAGGTAAAAAGTGATCTTTGAAGGAACCATTCAGTCTACCGTCTAAACCTTCCGTTCATATTCATTATTGTGGCCCTTGATGTGTGATATTAGATGCTTAGATGATCATTATTTCTGCCAGTCACTACGAAAAATCACTTCAATTTGAACAGAGAAGCATTTTGGAAGAGTAAACATTAATGCCCTTAACAGGTCGACGGTCGGAAGGATTTAAATTCTTCAATTCACAATTATTACAGGTCAGGGAAGAGTTGGCCCCTGCTAATTAATGAAAATGTAGTTTCCACTTGAAGCCAAAAGCCAACCGTATTAATCCGTCTCGCTACGAGCTTTGGCCGGAGACTGCCACTCAGAAGACTGGTGGGACATAAGAACTTCAGCTTTGTGCGGAGTATATGGGAGACGGAATAGTATTCTGGGAAGTTATTCCCAAGGATAAGGGATTGCTCCGAATGTTGCGTGATACGTGAAGTGCACGAGGGACGTTCAGCAGAGATTGATCATACAATTTTTATTAGCATACTATATTGATAAAAAAAATAAATTTTATTTTGCATTGTTTGGCTTTTGTGTCACAACCTTATTGTAGATCTTTCGCATATTTAAATCAATTTGTAGCAAAACATGAAAGAGATCGCTGTATGCTTAATAAGTATTGCATCACCTTAGTTTCAGCAGAAATTGAGATCAGTCGACGTCTAAGGATTCATAATCGTGAATTTCTTCGATCTCGGTGGCGGGAGAATAACAAATTCCAAATCCAAAGATCGCGGGTTTTATTCCCGCTTAGTTGGATTTTCATCTGTAATGGTATTGTTTTTTTTCTGATGGACATAATTGTTATTTTTTGGTTGACAAATCCATTGTAAAGGCCAAATTGACCTTTTTCCTTTTGGGTTAATAGTAAGATTAAGAAATCGACTCTAAATTGCTTTCCATCTGTCGTTTTTCATAGTCGAGCAAGTATATGCATTTCCTATGCGATAGGAATGATAACATTCTGTCTTCTTTTGAAAATTTTCCATCCTTACGAGGTTTTCGATTTTTTACGTAGTGATTCAATGTACCCGTATACACAGCTAGGTGTTACGCTTTGCGAGTCAATAGGAGGAATTTAATCGTCTTCATTGAGGTAAAGTCGAATATTTGTTTATTCTTAATTTTTTCCTCTCCTCAATCCTCCCCCTATCCCCAGGGCAATATTTCAGTCCCCTTTTCAATAATTTAAGAGTCGGAGAAATCGTGTGATTGCTTCTGTAAATGCGCGTGTACGTCTGCACGTACATATTTTGTTTCGGGCGATGTCATTATCACTGAATTCCCTTTCTGTGTGCTGATGGGAACGTCCTTTTCCTCTCAATTTTCTCTTTCACGCGTCTCTTTCGTTTACCTATGTTAATATCCATGGTGTTTTTCATCGGTTTTTTTTCCATATTTCTCTGTTGATTCGGTTATCCTTTAATCGATGTGTCCGTCACACGCACTCTCCTGGAACTGATCTGCGCTTCTTATTAATTGATTGACTGCTCGAAATTCAGAGGCAAGTTATGTGGCAGTGTTTTGATGAAATTTGCAATGCATGATAACTCTGTTGGAGGGGGGAAGCTTCTCCTTTGTGTGTTTTTTAAGTCCATAAGAAATTACCATTTGTTGATTTCCTCTAAATTTCATTCGGACGCCTGTTTGATGAGAACAAAATTGTTGTTTTCCAATGCCGTTTATCATTGGGGAATGAAATGGCGCCTTGCGGAAATGCTTCATCGCTCAAACCATAAATTTACATCGCTAGAAAATTCTTTCCTTTCTACGTGTTACAATTAGAGGTATTCTCTCGTTCTAAATCGTCATATTATCCGATGTAAAACAGAATTTTATTGCTTAATGAAAACTTTAGGCTATGGTGCTCATGATTACTTATATTAGCCGAATGAAACTTGTTTAGTTTCTAATGCCTTTATCCTGAATTTTTCAGTATCAAGCGATGTAAAATAAAACATATTTGAAAAGTGAAGAATCAGGCGTGATATTGTGGAATCGAGACATAATGAAAACTTTGTTGCAATTTTCCACAGTTAAACTGTGGAAATTAACTGTGGAAAATTGCAACAAAGTTTTCATTAAAACATATTTGAGTGCAACATTGTTGGCATTTAGTGATTAATGAAGTTATTCCCAATAACATATCATTGAAATCGTTTTACTATTGGCATGACGACGATCGTCCCTCCTTATTTATATGTGAGACCTTACGAAGCGTTGAAGTTAGTTGATCAATCGTCTCAGTTTGCTTTTACCATACATCCCATGCATCACCGTTCCATATTCGAGCCACGTTTGCATTACGTGAATCATGGGTCTCCAACTTTGTCGTCATTCCTCCTGTAGAGTAAAAACATGCTGGAGCGCAATATTGGAGAAGTTAATTGCGTCGAAACTGAGGTCGTCCTTTTCGTTCGCCGCGGAGTCTCAAGGGTTTTGCTTCTATCATCTTAGTCGTGAGAGAGATAGAAAACAAGGATCGTGGGCGATGGGAGCAAAATCCGCCGGTGGAGAGTTCCCCAAGACCGCGATCGCGGAATCTCATAGATGTCCACCATATGGTCTGAGGGGTGCCGACGTTCACCTCTCGTTGTCCTCCGCGGTCGCCTCGGGCTGGCATCGTGTCAAGAGTATCCCGGTCGATGTCCGGTCTTCATTTCCGTGCTTTGCCGCTCTCCTCATGGGGAAAAAACAAAAGAGTCGCCCATCCCATTCCCGTCACCCCGCGCGCCCTCTCACCCCCACCGACCTCGGTCGCCATCGACACCCCCGCCCTCTCTTCCCCCATCCATCGGGCGTCCCACCGCAGAACAGCAGCAGCCTCTGATAGAAGTACACTTCCACGGGCAAAGATGGACGGAATCGTTGCGTCAATCAATATATCCGACTTCTCCCCTCATCACTTTCTTTGTGGAGCCCGTCAACCCCTCACTTTTAGTTTCCTCCTGCATCACCGCCGCTCTCCCCCCTTCCCCGCCATTTTCCCCGGAAGGTGGCGTGTATCGGAGGGTCCTTCCTCCTCGCCTTCCCGTCCCCCTTACCGCCCTCGATTTTACCCCCATACCAACCCTCCGCGCGAGCGACCCTTTCCTCCTCCCTCCTTCTCCCTCCTCGTAATGAAGGCATCAATCAATTACCCCCGGAGCAGCCCTTACCCTTTGCTCTCTCTCTACCTCCTTTTTTTCTAAACCCCTTCCACCTCTCCCCCATCCGATGCTGGTACGCCCAACCTTTACCCCCTTGCCGTTCCCCTTCTCCTGCGACTACACCCCAGAGTATTTCTCCTCCTCCTAAGCCCCTCACTCTCACAAACATGCCAGTTTGCTTTTTTCCCTATCCCAACTCCCTCTCTCCTTCTCTGTACTCACCCACTCTCCCGGTCCCCATTCCGCCCCTCGGAACCACCCCCATCTTTCTCCCCCCTCCCCCTAGGAAACCCTTTTCGAATCTTTCCTCCTTTATATTCCCGCCCTCTCCAACCCCCAATCACACTCCACGTAAGGCCCATCGTCCTGATTTATGTTGTACTTATAAAACTCCCCGATCCTATTCTCCACAATCGCTGCTGCCTACGCTTTACGTTACCGTTCCGGAGGCAGAGATACCGCGGGCGAGATGTCTGTTAACATGGAAAATACTCGGGGGCTTTCTCTACCCTGAAGATATCGGATGAGTCTGTGCCTGTTCCGAAAAATCGTTTCATTTTCGCATCACTGGAAGGAAAGCTACCCTACATTGCGTTTTGAAAGCGTAATAATCCAATGAGTATTATTCAGGTGGTAAATACTCGTTTCACAAAGAGCTTGTTGTCATTATGTCTTTAAATAAACAATTTTATTTTCATTATACATATGACATGAATAAGGGGTGACGCGAGGCAGTTTCGAGAGAGAGAGACAGAAAAAGGGAAAGTCGAAATTCTCTAGTACTTGCTGAAGTTCAAAAAAATGATTCGTGTATATCCTCTCATGTATAAAATCACATTAAAACGCGAAAATTTTGTTCACCGTCGCCTCTCGTACTCCATCTGTCAAAACTCTATTGAACACTTTCTGCGGTATAATGAAGACGAAAATTGCCTTGAAGTACTAGCATTACATATTATTTTCAATATTACTTTAAAAATAAATTAAATATTATCCAATTATCACTCTTGACTTATTCGGAAAGTTTTTTGGAATGTGGGCCCGGTGCACTAGTCTTGAGTTATATTTCAAACTTTCCATTGCATAATACAAAACTTCAGTGTAGACTGCATCACGCCGGTGTCAGTGGACGTCATTCAGACTTTCAGTTGACCGATGATAGGAATCTCTTGATTATATGTGGACATAGCTCCTCCAAGGCGTTAGCATTCTTGTTCAGACTCATGTTTGTAAAATTTGGAATAAGCCCTTGATTATTAAGAGAATTGACATGGAAATAGATATAAGGAAAAGGGATAGGAACATATATAAAATACGAACATAGGAGAGGTGGGGAAGGCGGAATCAAGCAGACAACAAGTGTAAAAATATTTTTTTTAATATTTCCTGTCAAACTTATATATATATATATACCTGTATTTACATACATATATTATGTGTATGTTTTCATTTAAGTATGTGTATATCACAAACCTCATCGGTCCCTCTCGTTTTTGTTCGCGACCCTCGATTATACGGTAGCCTCTCGAAGGGAGCATAGAACCTGGCAGTGAGTCCTCTCCAGCGTGAATGCTCCCTCCCAAGCTATTAAATATGTCTAACTAAAGTCCGTTATCTTTCCCTATCGTTCAATAAAACCCCCGTCCAACGCACGCCGGTATTCGTTTGTCGAGCCATTTCAGTTTCATAGGTATTATATTTACCATGGGGTAGCATGGCGACGTCAGTATTCGGCTGTAGGTGGATGACGTGTTTTGATGCAGTACTTAACCTTCATTTCGTGTAAGGTGTGAAATGAAATCAATCCACCCCAGTTACTTCTGTATTCGTGTGACTGTTGTGTAAATGTTCAAATATTAGCTCTTCTACACGTCTATGAAACTGATTTAGTCAATCTGTCTTCAGCTATTAAGTCCTGTTTTTTTTAATAAATGGATTTATAAATTACATATCAACCCTTCCGTGTTCATAGATCAGTTCTTGAGTTTTGAGATGTCAGGCATTACTTCTTACAAGTATATTGCGGGTAAGGATGGTAAAACGTTGAGTTTCAACTGCTCGTTTACATTTCCTCGTGTTTTTTTATAAATCCCATACGTGCGCGCACGCATCAATCGGTTTATAAAAATTCCCACCCCGTGGCTTTCCCTTATTTAAGAGCAACCCGACCATCACCTTGCTTATTCAGTATTCCATTTAATCTTCTCGTGGCCTCAAAAAAATTACCATCCTTGCACGAGGTGGTTAGATGGATGAGAATTGATGCAAAAATGGATCATGTAAATACAAAACTGGGTGTTTGTTTTTGTTATTCTATGGAGGTATAGTAAAGTATAAATTAGATATTATTTATCTAAAATTACTTGTAAATGAAAATAGAAGTTGATAAATATTTGTTCGCCAAATGGTTTTTTGAGTTTTATATGCAAGATGAAATGAAATTAGGAAGACTAACTCATGATATTTCCGAATTTCATAATTGAATATAATCTTATTTTCCGACACGCACAGAATATTTCCCATTGTAATTCATAGGGAAGCATTTTTTTTTTAATGTAACTGCCTGTCCATGGTGGTTGGCTTCGATCGTGTAGGTAGGTGCCCCCCATGATTCCCCCAAAATTTGGAGTATAATTTTCATTTTATAAAGCGTGTTCTTTACGGTATGTGGTCACGTTTTCACGCAAAATCCATCGATCTTTCCGGCACGTATCAATCACTACCCTTCTAAATTCGAAAGCAAGGGTAAACATCGAACTGCGGATTTCTTACGACGCACATGAAACAATTTCTTATTATTCTAGTAGTAGCTTCGTTAGCAAATCTCATCTTTAGATTTTACATTCTCATACGAAAGTCATCGCTTTTAGGGCAAATCACGTGACTGTCGAAACGGCGAAATTACTTACATAATGATTCCCATCGTCACCCCTAGAGGGTGACTCGCCAGGGTTGTGCCGAGAAGGGTAAATGAAGGTCTGGCAAGGAACGACGTGAGCCTCGGAAAGAAAAGAATTCCACAATTTCAATGGCGTTGCCGTTCCCGCCGCAGTCGATCACCGTCACGTCCTAATCTGCTATTCAAGGGCGGGCGGCGGCAGCTGGAGGCCCCCGCATCATCTCTATAGCGTCATTTCAACCGGTATTCTCTCGGGCTAATCGGCGGAGATTTTCCAATGGAAGGACTTGAAAATAAAAAAATTGTTCCTCGCCTGATCCCGGAGTCAATGCGTTTGTTTCGTTCGTGCCGAAGGTCCACAATTCATCTGCTGCTGTGGAAATGAGAGACTAATTACGTGTGCCGATACTACTCATAATTAGCGAACCTTTCTTAGTATTAGTTAATTGTTTCTCTGCTTCCTTCATGGTAGAAGAAATGTGGGCGAAGATGATGTTCTTCTCTTACCCTGTCCGGATTTGGATTCGGTTAATTGCATTTTTTAAGTACGATTGCATGTATCTACGTGATTTGCTGTGTATCGTCGCAGCGACTAGAGTCACACATCGATTTATTTTTTTTATGCGGACTTAGAGTTCAGGTCCGTGGTCACAGCAATGACAAACCAGAGGAAAAAGACAGCAATGATCCGTGTGCGGATTTCTTAATAGATTGCACAGCATTTTTTGCAGTACATCACACACATCCAACGTAAATGTACTCGGATGAACAAATGATAGATGTTGAACGTTAGTTTTTGCTCGTTGCTGCCATAATCTTCTTCTGCTTTCCTAATCAGAACATATATCGCCAACGCCCGCTGCGAGACCAGAATTAGCCCAACTTTCGACTTGCAGCTGCTTAGCAGTGCTCTCTGGGATGAAGGACAACACATACGTATTTTAGCAAAGCTGTTGTAACGCCATCTCCATAGGCGATTTGATTTTCACTGCAGCCTCCTCCGCAGATTCGGATGAATGAAAATATACCTAAATAAATCTAGGAGTCATTAAAGTTTTATGGGAATGAATTGGAGTTATTCGCCTTCAAACGTTTGCTTTCACGCGGCAATTATTATTATTCTTGTTTTATTTGTGCATGTTTCAGGATCATATTAATTTCGGCTTTAGGTAAGAAAAATGGATCACGAGGTGGCTAGGTAATGGTAAAGTGTTGATAATGCTTGTCATTTCTCCTGCTAGTTCAGTAATGTTAATTTTCACGTCTGCATACTTCATCAGTTTCGTAAATTGTCGCAAAAGTCAGACTATTGTTCCGATGAAGCTACTGCAAATTTGTTTTTATTCAAGTGATAATTTCAATTGTAATGTGAAGCAGAGTAAGGTTAAAGAGGGTTTCATTTTTGTGCACGATGTAATTTCCGGTTTTTTTTCTGTAACTCTTCCTCTCGACTGTATTAAGCGAGTGTAATTTGGAATGACTTCCCAGGATGCGGGGGAGGGAATAAAAAGTTAACGCTCCCGTCGAGTTTGGAGGGAAGCCTCCGCCCGTCCGTCAAACACCCCCGCCGAAACTCCGGTCAGAACTAAACTCGAAATTCGTAAAGCGCATGTTAATTGAAATGGTGCCATTTAAATTCTTTGACAGGCAGATAATCACAAGACTCGTATTTTTTGCTCTCGATCCCTGTTTTCGAGAGGTTTTTTCCTCAATGTCGCGCGTGGGTCATCCTGGTAGATGCTGTAAAGAACACGACTCCTGGACTTTGGGCAAATCAAACTACCTTTCGTATGACCAATTGATCGGTTCACTTCTGATTCCGCGCCCCGAGGCTTTTGCGAGACGTTAACGACGGCCATCAACGGAAAGTTCAAAAGTTATCTCCTGTCGTCATTCTGCTACGGCGTGTATGCTGTCCAGGAAGCAATACTAGGAATATACTTAAGCTAGACACTAGAGCCTAACCGAATTCATTCCTAGTCAAAGTAATTGTTGTGGCTTCATCGAAGATGTGCTGTTGGAAACCAGAACTAAAAAAATCAGGAAAGTTGTTTGAGTTCGTTCAGATAATAGTTTTAAATTAAGGAGATATTTATATCGAGTCGGCATAAAAAAGGACTTGTTTTTCCTTTGTGTCATTTGCGTTCCCAAATCGATAGTGAGGCAATGCTTATCTCTCCTCAATAAACATTCATCCTCTAAATATTCTTTGCTCTTTCCATAATATCTCTTACCACAAGCCCTTGCGGAAGATCGTGGCATGTGGTGTTTGGATAGATAAAGATTATCAATCACTCTCGCCTAAAAAGTTTGAATATTTGATAAAAATTGTCAATTTTCCACAAAATAATTTGTGTGGAAAAATAATTTGTGGTCTCTTATTTTGTGGAAAATTGCCAATTTTTATTAATCATGATATTCCATCATATCACGCCTGAAACGTCTCTTTTTTTTAAAAGTTTGAAGTTTTCGATGTGACTTTCGGCAGATCTCTCGATTCACTCTGGTTGATTAGTGGCGACAATTACCCTAAAAAACGTGGTGTAATTAATAGATCTCTCAAGTAACCAGTTGAAGCGTATTTTATCCTTGTCGTCAACGCTTGGTCGCAGATCGGGCCGCGTCAGAAAGGACACCAACGCCATCTCTGAGTCACGACCCAAAACATAGCCATGAGCAATTATGAGTGTGCTACGCTGAAAAAGTAAAAATAAATGGAATTTCAGAAAATGGAATACAATCGAGTTCCTTTGCTGGTGGCCTATGCTATGCTATGCTCGTATTTTTGAAGAAGGTAACTGGAAAATAAATCTTCGTAAATCTCGCAAGTACTTCTCTTAATTAAATTATCTCCTCTCATACATTAAAATTTATCCTTTTACTGTACTTATGCCAATAAGAGCCTAAAGAATCTATGTACATCTATATCTAGCTACACAATACTGCGCAAGCCACCGTAAGGGTGGTTGACGGGCTATGCTAGGACACTACCCGTAAAATAGAATGCAACTGCATGTAAATTAAACAAAAACACGCTAAAATAAACCGATAAAAACATACATTCATGCAAAACTTATTTTACGATATCTCTCGCACCTGCAAATACATAAACAAACAATAAATATACATAAGCATATGTATCCACGAATGCCCTAGAATTCTACGCAGCGTTTAATATGATTCCTCATTGTCGGGAGAAAAAACTAATATTTTCATCTATCTGTACTCAAGTCTATCTCCTATTATGTGTCCCTCCTTGCC
The DNA here is from genome assembly GCA_037158775.1 of Hetaerina titia. Lineage (NCBI taxonomy): Eukaryota > Metazoa > Arthropoda > Insecta > Odonata > Calopterygidae > Hetaerina > Hetaerina titia. The sequence goes on from CM073772.1 coordinate 80,721,022, forward strand.
CGTATGTTTTGCGGTATATTTTTATATTGACAACGTAAATTCACTCGTAACGGAAAGTCAGTTCTACAGACCGCAATGCTAAAGGTAAGAATGTTTTTTAAGCCGTAAAATTCCTGAATTTCGGTACACAACCGTTTATTTGGGTGACCCCGTTTTAGAAACGGTCATGCCATTTCTCGCAGTTCTTAGATTTTGAAAAAACCAAAGTTTACGCGCATAGATTTTTGCCTGGTGGAAATTCGATTTGTGTAGAGTGCTGATTTATAAGTTAACCAGATCAAGATCTCACATCCCTGCGAAAGATTTTTTTTTTCAAAAGTTTTTTGAAAAACTTTGAAGCTTCCCGAGTCCTGAGGTGAATGAAATTTGCGGCCTCAGGCCCCGAGCTGAGGATTTTCGGGAGGCTTTGCTCGAAAAAAAAACAAACCGAGCTCCCCACAGTGTCTGTCTGCCAGTGGCTTTTCTCTCATCGACATCGCTCTCAGAGCAAGCACCCCGTGAGCCGCCGGGGGTCGTTTTCCGCACCGTTACGACCCTCCAAAAGGGCCTCCGCTCCATCCATGTTGGCCCCTCCCCCCACCCCCTCCTCTCTCCGTCCCCATTCGAGAAAGCTGGTAAGGTGGCTCGGGGAGCGAGCAGATGGGATCGACGGAATCGTACCACGCAAGCTCTCTTCGCTTTTGGGTCTGAGTGGGGGAGGAAGAGTGTTTCCCGCTGACCACCCCCACACTCTGCCCCTGCAGGCAATTGAATGGGTCCACCCAGATGCCCAAAATCATTTTAGAGGAAGGCCACTCAGTCAGAAATTACTCATTTTCTTAAAAATAATTCGGGAATAAATCTACATCTGTACCTACAAAAGTACCCCGTGATCCATCAAAATGGTGTGCGGCACCAAGTGGAAAGGGTAGGGAATGTTAAGGGGAGGTCGTTTTAGGGGTGAGGGAAAGGGGATAAAACATGCCCTGAAAAAGTCCATTGGAGGTCGTTTTTGGTGGGGGACACATGTAAACGTGTAAGCGGGAACCTTACTTTTTAAAACTAGTGTTAATTTCATCCACTGCAGAAATGCTCAAGTATATTTAAGGAAAATGAACATCAATCACTTATGCGATACACCATTACTGTACTAAGACAGGTGATGTGCAGCTGAAATGCAAGAAGAGAAAAACTTAATTAATCTACGGCCATGCAACTTGAGGTCCCCGAAAATAAATGGGAAGAGTCATCGAATTTTTTATGAAGAGAATTCAACACTATTTGAATCGGGGGCCTCATGTAGGAGTTTGTTCAGTTTGGTTGCAAGAGTTGATCGCGAGTGCCTTCAGGTCTTTCTGGCCCCCGCAAACCCGGCAAAAAAAACCAAAACATTGGAATGGGCCATGATCTACTTATAAAATGTTTGCTCAAATTCCGAATATTCGATTAAAATATCATGACAAAAGGCATATGTTTCGGTATAATCGCGAAAAGTTTTGGAATATGAGTATAACTGGTCGTCCGTTTTTAGAGAGATGGGTTTTTTTTAAGTATAGCTTTGGGTGATTTTTTTTACAAAAACGAGAGGGTCCGGGTGCGATCAAACAAACGGTCGATTGGAATATACTCGGCATGGAGCATGATGGCTGATGATGGCAAGAAGGCTCTTGACTGCAAGATGGCGGGATGGGAAGGGGGTCGAGTGGCTGTCGACGCCCCCTTCTTTTGTCGCCCTCGCCACGGGCGCTGTCGCCGAGAGCGCCAATCAGGGCGACGATGCGGGATGGTACGGCGATTTTTTTTCCGGTCCGGTGATCCGCGTCTGAAGGGGGAGTCCCCGGGACGGCCCTCTAGAATCCCGTCGGCCTCCCCACGTGGCGGCTTCCCACCAGGGAGGAACGAACGACGCCCGAAGAATGAATCCATTTCTTCGTCTCTTTATTTATGAGCGGGGCCGGGTGGGAGGGTGTTCCGGGACCCTTTCCGATACGATGAAATGCCCGTCTGAATGGTGATTATGGGTTTCGGTTGAGCGTACTCCTCTCTTCTCTCCCTAATATCGCCTACGTTATTGTCCCACGTGAAGCAGACAATGATGGCGGCTCCCCGAAGGGTTCGTGAGCGGTTGAAGCGAGGCGAAATCCAGCTCTATCGATTGAGGAGATTGCATCCTTTCCATTGATTCCCTCGAACTACCCGCTATGTTCGTCATGCTGATTCATGTCTGTGATTCATATTACGTCATATCTCTCCATTTGGAATTTTCCAGGATAAAACTTGTGAGCCTTACCGGAGGGTCTACTTATGATCTGTGCTCTTTTTTTTCTCCTGAGGATTAAGAATGTGTGTATATTAGTGTACTTAATTAACTTGCAAAAATTTTTAATCATCAATATCAATATAAAAGGGTTTATTGATTGGCTGAATTAATTGCTCAAATATGGATTTCGTAGCGATTTTATGATGAAAAATACGTGCGTATTTGTTATTATCGGCAGGTAATAAATAAGTAGGTATTCTCGCAAGTTACATTCACCATATATGCGTACGCTGATATATCACCTAGCAAATTTACCAGACCTCATTCCTTGAGCATTGTGGTGTATTGATGCGTAAGGATACCTTGTTAGAAAATGTAACCGAGTACAAAACTGAATGACTCTCAATCACAGTGATAACATACCATACTGCATTTTTCCTATTAATCATGAGAATTTTATTAGTTTTTTCTGTGTTTTCTGTTATATGGGATACCTCACTGTCTGCCAGGCCTTATTTTTTATTTACTTTGCGTTATCTGCGTCTCTGAGCTGGTGGTTTTAAGGCATTCATTTTCATACGTACCGATGGTAATTTGAGCGCCATACTGTTTGGCTCAAAGAGGAAATCACAATTTAATCGCTGTCATTATTTCATCCTTATTAGCGGGGAAATTAAGACCGTAGGGTCAACTGTTGCGTTTAACCGATTTCAATGCAAAATTCCCGTGCGCGAGATGAGACTCAAAACCCGCAACTTTAATTTAGGAAGAGAACGCATTGCCCACCAGGGGGCATTTTTTGTTTTTTTTTAAACGGCGAAAACAATGGAAGTCATTTTACTATAAGTCTTAAGGATTTAGGAATTGAAGAATTAAGGATTTGGTAACAGACGCTCTGGTCTTCCAAATCGAATCGCGTTCTCATTTCTCAATTCATCCTCCGACTCGCACGTTGAAGTCTCCAACCACGTTTGTTCTCTCCCGACATCCCCAGGTCGACCGAAACTTGTTTTTTCGTTCAGTAGTCGGAGCACCTCACGATCTTCAAGAGTCCATTGATCTCCTGGCATAAAATCTATCTGAAGGAGGATGCAATGCAATTAGTGCGTCTGAGAAGGATGTTGACTCACTCAACCATGAACTGGGTTACGCGTGGATACCTAAAGGTCTTCGTCGAATGGATCATTCAATTTTGTGATTAGCGACAAACTCTCCAGCCCCGAGCGTTTGAGCGATTAGCCATTCAGGCTAAATGGACTTTTCCACCAATTTGAACACCCTATTCCCAGCGATGCTGGGACTTGATTCCATTTGATCCAATATTTTCTAATGAAAATGTCACTTTGCCATCAAATTTCTCATCAACTTCGGCTCTAGGAGTAAATCATTCTGCAGAAAGTAGACAGTATAAACAGTAGAAACAATGCAACCCTAGGCTCTCTCTCACTGAATACCAGCCTGTCGAAAAGTTTTGAAATTTCGACTATGAATTCTGTATACATCTCATTCTCGTGGAAAAGCGGTCGTCTTTCTTTACTTGCCCTATTACGGTATCTACGTGTATTAAACTGCGCAGGAGTTATTCGTCAGATACAGTATAGTATAGCTACACTTAAATATCTAATAATTTAGAAGAATATTGATGTTTAAGTGGATTTACATGTCAATAGTTTTAGGTGCATGCTTCAAACGTTTACTTAATTCATGAATTCCATTTTTATATTTTGAAGATAAACCCTCCCAAGAGCATGAAGTCATTAGTTCTTCAAATTCCACTGATTTCCAAACATTTTGATCAGTCTCTTCGAAATCGTTTTATTGCATCCATCATAGATCGTTTTATTGCATCGAAATCGGTGAACTCCTAAATTTTTGTTTCCGTTTCCGTATTCAAAGGATCACGGACCTCCACACGTCATTATTTTGCATTAGTTCATGTACTTCTCTCTTAGCATTCACTATTAAAAAGTCGTGGTAATCACGTACGCATCTGTTACCTTAAATAATATCCGACGATATAGTTAAATTTCATCGCAGTAAATATGCTTTTTCGATATCTCGCTAGCTGCTTAGTCCAAATGTTTCCTAATCGAATCCTTCCCGCGTCGAGAAGACATATATTATGAACTTTTCCTGAAGTTGAGTTTCCGGTGAAAGGATACCACAGTCATCGGAGTGGCTTAAATATCTTATTGTTGAAATTCGTTACAATGCGCACCGCAATCGAGCAATCGCGTCTGGAAAAACATGTTTCCCCAAATAGCGAGATCCTTAGCACTGCACCCCTTCAGACTACATCTAAATGAATTCTCTCCTTTCGAATGTATTTATAATTCGAGGTGATTTGAAATCGTTTGAATGCAAAGAGCTCAAAGTGTTCTAAAAAACCACTACATCCAGAGACAGCCGTTTTATCAACGCCTGCTAGTCCTCTCCTCGCAATCCCTTTTCTCCTCTTATCCCGTCCATTGTAGCAAAAAAACATCGAGGTGACCCAATGCGAAGGGCATTAGGTCATATTTTTTCCTTCGGTCATACTCGCGCATGACCGCGCTCTTTATCGGTATCTCCCAACTGTAATGAATGCACCAAAGGACAAGCCTCTCCCTTGAAAGTGCGTTGCTTCCCGTCCCCGTTGTATCACGGGTAGTTCCCCTTCTCCTCTTTTCTCTCCCTGTGTCCCATTTGAGATTGACGGGTTACAGGAGTCGAGTGATGCTTCTGAGAGGATCGACCCCCGTTTTCTTTCCCACCCCCTTCCCTTGATCCTCCGACTCGCCCGTTCCCGTTGCATATATGGCCTCCTCAGAGCCTCGCGCGACCGACAACCACCCTCATTCGCGTGGTGAGGAAGGAGTCTGGAATCAGTCTCTCCTTCCTCAGATGTTTCGGGAGATTGTCTCCCCGAAAGGTTTCCTCCGGACAATGCACCATGAGGGGAACGAGTGATTCATTCTCCCGGGGCTTCCTCCCGATGGTGGAACTAAGGGTTGGGGAAATGGGCGAATGGTCGAGCGCCCGACACGTGCTCGCTTGATCACCGTCTTTCGGGTCTCCCCTCTCCTTCGCCCTGCCACCCTCGTTTGTCGTCCAGGAATACGAAAAATTGAGAAAGAAATCTAAAATTCGAGGAGTTTATTTGTATCAAAAATGAACTCGGGGAAATCCAAGGAATCCGTAACAGTTCATTGAGGTTTTGGGGAACCTTTTAGGCTTCAGAAAAGTTACTCAGATGAGGTAAACATGACGCTCCTCAATTTTAATGTAGATTAAGTATAGTTATTTGGGATAGGACAGTTGATATTTCTGCCATACCAGAATGTTGTGTAGATTTCTGTGAAGTGACAGAACAAAATTTCCAACACGTGTATGTCAGGATATGATCAAAGGAATGAGAATCGCATACTAGACCGATGGGCTTGAATGTGTAAGTCCAGAAACATTTTTTGCTTTAGGACAAGGACTCAAATAGTCGTAATTTGAGCAGCAACCAAATTAAACGATAATATCGTCATCGTTTTATTTGATTGTATTGATTGCATAGAAATATTTACAATCTAAGTATAGGTTGTAAGTGGAGCTAATATTTTATAGTGTGTAATAGGCGTTTATGTGGAAATATTTACTGGCACTATTAAATGAAATCCCTAATCCCTGATGATATAACCCCTCCATATCCTATTATCCAACCCTTCTAAGCCGATAGAATTAATAGATGTTCATTCGTACCTTTTTTCAATTCCTACTACTTTTATCGACTGAATTCTTGCCTGTAAGGTGAAATCTATAGTATGTTAGGTCATAGGTTTCGCCCAAATAGAAATTTACATTTCAGACTGTAGGTTCCTATTTTAATTTTGCGCGGGGGAGAGGAGGAGAAATCGGACTAATAATGTTGCTAAATTACAGGAATTTTTTTTACGAACCCCTGCATCCCTGCAGGATGCTTCCCAATTCCCATCATCCCTCCACTCATGGTCTCGCTCTCATCTCTAGATACTTGAAAATCGGGGAGTGGAGTGCATAACGACGCGAAACCGCACTACAGTTGATTCCCCTCGTTTCGTTCGTCAGTCGCGAAGTCCGGTCAAAGCACTGTGAAGAGTGCTGAAGTGACCCCCCCCCCCCAAAGCACAATGGTTCGTCACTTCAATTTCGGGTCGCTTTATTCGTCGCGTCATTAACAATCCATTTCGAGCACAATGAGCGCGTGCGCCCATTGTTTCACAGAAGAGGAGGGCGTTTTGGTTAAATGCGCCGTGCTTCCTCGTTTTGCGCCCTCGTCGGGCCCCACTTTTATGTCACAGACGTCGGCCATTACTCGGAAGTTTCAAATGGGTTAAGAGTCCACCAATTCCATGGGTGCACTCATAGTAACAAAGTCGTGTTGACCTTTTGGGCTAATTCGTTGTCCCCATATTTGGACTCGAAAGTATGCAGTCCCTCTCCTGAAGTTATATGAGCTTCTGGCATGAAAAATAGTTTTTGTTGTACCCCATTGAATCACTTGCCCCACAGATATCAAAATTATTGGTGCATTAAGTGGGAGGCTGGGAAATTGTTGAAAAATTAAAATGAGTCCGAGAGTGAAATGTTGCCGAGATTTACGGTTTAGCGGTAGGGAAAAGAACATAGGAAGCGATAGAAATGCGGTGCTACCGAAGTAGGAAGAAAATAAAATGGATAGAATAACAAATAAAGAAGTACTTTGAAGGTTGGGTGATAAAGAGAGACTATGAAAAACTTTCGAGAAGAAGAGACAAACTAATTGGAAAAGTCCTAAAAAAAACAATAGCTTACTGAAGACTTTAACTTAAGGAAACTTTTAGGAAAATCTATTGATGAAGGAAAAAACTGAATTACATGAATCGGGTGATGGAAAATTTCATCGCCGCGGGACCATGACGATGTGAATTGATGAGGTGGGAAGAGGATTTTTCGGAGAACTGGTACAAACCATGTCAAGAATTAATAATCCGTCACAATTAATATTTCAAGTAGCCTAGAGTAAGCTCCTCAGTCTCAAAGTTGAAAACATAACTCGTTTGCTTATTTTATTAAATGATTCGTTTTAATAACGTAATAAAAGGTTAAAACAAAGCTTTTCCTCACACAATTTGGGTAAGTTTGACCATAAAGGTATGATAAGGGAGATAGACACCAGTAGAGATAGATATAAATAGTCGCTCTTCGCTCCGACGTAGAAGAATCATAATAGTGGAAATCGAGGTCATTGCAGAAATAGTAGACATTCGAATTACAAGCGAGGATAAGATTAAACGCTGCGTTGACATCTGATTCATTCATTTGTGGATGTATTTGTATATGTTAGTTGCTATTATACCTGTATGTATTTGCACGTGTATTAGTAAATATGGTTTTTGCAGGAATAAATTCGCCTGTGTGGATATGCATTGGCATGCTTCTGTTTGTTTTGCATGTGGTTAAATTCTTTTTACGAATGGCGTCCTAACAACCCCCGCCACACGTCCATGAAGGGCTTGCGGGTATGTAGATGTAGAAGGCAATATTGAGGCTGTTCTTGTGGGTTTGATAAAATAATCTTAAATGGTTATTTTTATGCCAAACAAAATGGACAATGATGGAATATGTTTGGTGGTTCTAATTTTGGAAATAGGCATGTAAAATACGGAAACCTGGAAGGGGCCTATGAATATCTGCTTCCCTCGTGTTTAATTTTCATACCTCATGGTATTTGCTCTCTGGGAAACGGAAAGATGTACAAATTTATAAAGAGGATTAATTAATATTATGAAGTTATTTAATACGAGGGTAGGGTGAAAACTAATGCAAGCTTGCTTGTAGACCACAGACAAAATGACCTTCAGAAGCACTCCTGGTGGCATGTGGAAGTAACATTTCCCTTCCACACGCATGCGCAGGTTTGAGGTCTTCACCTTCATCAAGTGTATTTTGAGAAGCGGAAGTATGGAGACGTGTTCCGGTGCTATGTCAACGCGAGTTGAACAGTGTTACTTAAAAAGTGATTCCTACAGAAATTCATCGTCGTTTAAAGGCTGTGTATGGTGACGATACTGTTGATAGGTCTACTGTAAATCGATTGGTGGTAAAATTTAGTGGTTGCGAACCGGGGAAAACCATAATTGATGATGAAACGCGCAGCGGACGTCCGATCACTGCCACAGACGATAGACATCGCAAACTCGTCGAAGATTTGATTCAAAATGACCGGCGAATCACTCAAAAGCGTATCGCAAACCATATTGGTCGAGTTTTTCGTGTTAAAGGCAGTCTGGCGCCAATAATCTTACAACATAACAACGCTCGTTCACACACCTCGCGCGCAACTGGAGAGGCTCTGCGAAACCTGAAATTTGAACCGATTCCACAGTCTCCTTATTCCCCCGATCTTGCGTATAGCGATTTTTATTTTTTTCCTCAACCCAAGAGACCCCTCAAGGGTAATCATTGCACCTCGGACGATGAGGTGAAGGCAGTAGTCAAGTCCTGGATTCGAGAAAAATCAGAAGAGTTTTTCAGTGACGGAATAAAATAAATTGTTGTACGTTTGGAGAAATGTGTTAGCCTTAAGGGTGACTTTGTTAAAAAATAAATATCTGATTTTGAAACTTAAGAACTGTACTTTAATGCACTATTTGCCTGATCTTGCTATGTGTTTTTTTTCGTGATGCACGAGCATATGTGCATTACTTTTCAGCCTCTGTGCATTAATTTTGTTTGCCAAAATATGTAAATAAATGTATGCATTTAATTTACTTTTTTCAATTAAACAACTTTGCTTTTCCACATAAAATTTTATTTTCACGACCCAGGTTTTGTTACAGTATAACGACATCAGATGATTGACCTGATCAGGTTGACATGATGATGTTATACTGTAACGAAACCTGGGTCGTGAGAATAAAATTTTATGTGGAAAAGCAAAGTTGTTTAATTGAAAAACGTCAATATGAAGATTTTCCACCAAGTTCCGCCATAAACTGTTTTATGTATGCCTTTAAGCTGTCTGCTTGGAATTAATCACATTATGTTCACTTGGAGCCCAATAATTTGCTCACCGAACACACTCATATGATTCAGGGTAAATGGTTTCTCCCGAGCTCCTGTCTGGTGGTCTTAGGGTCCTTAATTTTTCTCCTTCCTCGGACTTATTCCTTCATTTGCGTCATACCTGGACGATTGACGTTTTTTAAACCCTCCACACGCCCTTGCGGCCGCTTGCTGGTTATTATGTAGTTGTACGATACAATTACTGGCTGAGTCGTTCTCTATTCCTACTACGCATAATAAATCAGTTGATAGGATTTTTCCGTTGAGTCTTGCTATCATCCCTCTTTCTTTCAGTGGTTACCCCACCCAACCAAATTCGTTCTTTAGAAATGGTGTCATTGATTTCATTCGTACCTCAACGTTTTTCCTCATTCCCATTAATTGCATTCGCGTTGTTTCCATGCGGTACGTCACGGGAGTAGCGAAAACCTTCCTGTAGTCTAAGAAATGTATTTATCTCGGTTTTCCCTCGGTTCTCCAAGGGGTCCAGATCTCTACAACAGGGCCGCGGTACTACAGCAGGGCGAAAGGGTCAAACGACCTCCCTTCGTGTTCTCCGCCTCCGAGTTCAAGTCGAGCCGCACTCACTGTCCGGTGCCGACTTTGTGAAGAAACTCCATCCATTGTCCTCAAGTAGGGATTGTCGTTCGCCTCCTAGAAAGTGACTCCTTTTAACAACGGGGCCGACAAATCGGGAGCCGGTAATCACAGGTCGGACGGGGGAGGGGGAGGGCGGAAGGTCCAAAAAAAGTGCCTTTCCTACCTCGTCCGTCTTCCCTTTCCCCTCCTCACCTTTCCCTCCGATTTTACCGTCCGCCGCCAGCTTCCGACTCCCCGGAGGTCCAAAGAAAAAAAAACTCTCGAATCGCGCTATTCACTTCCCTTTCCGCGTCCCCCTATCTCGCTCCTTAGTCTCCCTCCCACTTCGTGACGAAAATCTCCCCTTCCCCTCCCACCACCACCTCCTTCCTGGGACCCTCATCCCCCTCCTCTTTTATTCGCCCCCCCCTCCCCTCGAGATGAAATGGTCTTCCCCACCCTCGCCTCCCTGGATTAAACCCTCCCATCCCCGACCTCCAATCCCAGATTCCCTCCCACCTCCCCCACACACCCAGCCAGCACACTCCGGACCCCCTCCAGTAAAGTCGCGGAAGCCACCCCCTCTCTCTCTACGTCCCCCATCCTGTCTCCCTCCGCATCTCGTTACGTCCCCCTTATTTGTCCCTTTACCCATGGAAGCCCTGAGAGTGGCCGTGGCCTCTCCCCCTTTTCCTTTCCCCTCTCTCCGCGTGACCGCCGGACCTTTATCCCCAGGCACCCTTTTTCCCCGCTCGCCCCGCCCCTAAATCTCGACCATATCCTAACCATTCCCACCCTTCACCGTTTCCATTCCTCGTCTACCTACATTTTACCCTACTAGCCGCCTCGATGGCGTGTGGCAGGGGATGTTAAAGTCGCCAGCCATCACGGTAATTGGTGATTATTAATATTGGGTATCATTTTACTTTTGTTCGTTTGGAAATGTCGTTATTGATGTTTCTCATTCCTGTGGTCATGCACCTCATGGGAGGCCGATTCATTTTATCTCTCCGTTCGGAAGTCATTTTTCCTTTGCCGTATTTTCCTATCAATGAATCGTTAGGCTAGGAGCCTTCTTTTTTCTCAGCATTAAATTCAAATTATTTGTGTTCATTGAATAGTTTATGTTGTGCATTTAATCCTCATGCTTCCATTTGCTTCCAGCCTAAGTGATCAAATGATATTTTGACGCTTGCTATTAATGCATCACGATTCTTCTCGAATCCTTTCCATGCCCGGTTTAATTACGAATTTCGAAATTAAGTCCTTTTTCGTGGAGTCACAAACGCTCGAAGAATATTCAAGCTAAGTTCCAGCCCACGCGAACCACACCTTTCAATTTTTTTACTATCGTGTTGTTATGCGTTTACTATTAGTTGTTTGATGCGTACAAGATCGCAGATTTTTCGCAAAATAAATTGCTTATCTCATATTAGGACCTATTTCCATTTTGTTCCGTGGCATTTTCTTAGTCCTTTCCCCTTCCTCTCTATAACTCAGGCCTTTCCATCCTTCCGGAAGGCTCACACACCCCTCTCGTCCATCCCATCACAAACCTTCCTCTCATCCTTCCCCTCCGATCTGGTCTTTGGGGTGGGGAACCCTTTTCCACTTATTCTCTCGAGCCTCCCCCGCCTCACACCACCAGGTTCCGCATTTTACAATTCTATTCTCCTATCTCCCCCAACCACCTCAATCTCTCTCTCTCTTCATCCCCTTTGGCACCATTTCTTTCGCCTCCCCTTCACTTCGCACCGTCCATCGTTGCCAAGTCAGGTGCCGGGAGTGCCTCGCTAGTCCCACCCAAAATAATTGCCTGGGAAAATACACGTATCTTAAGCAACGTTTTCGTGCATCCGGTTTGGTTTCCCCGCAGACTGCGCAGCCAATCAGCGAGAGGATCGCCACCACAGGTTGCGTTGCCGTAGTCGGGGAAGGGAACGGAAGCCGACGCTTACTGTTTGTCGTTTGTTAATCTCTCATCAAAACACACAACGCACGGGTCATCGTCGTCTCCCGTTTCTGTCTGCCGCAGGCATGAACTCAGGTATCCGTGGGTTGGCAAACGCCGCGGTGAAAACCTGTAGCAAAACCGGATGCGTGAAAACGTGACTTCACAGCACAAGTATTCGAATTGGTCGTTGACAAGTACCTTTATTTTTATATCCACTTTGGTTTTTTTTGCATTTGGGAGTTAGACTGCCTCCCAAGGAATTATGTTTCAGAAATTCACGGTGAAAGATACTTGGATAGCTTAATTCTGCCGGGAATCGACGGGTTCGGAGGAAGTTGGAGGGGTCGAATCCCGGTCATCACGAGTGATCTTTCCATTCTGATATTTCTTGCATCAAAGTTAAAGATGGTCGTGATTGAACTAATTGGGATATTTTTCGTTTTTCTCCGAACTGGAAAGGGAGGCAAAGTTAGTAGAGGACACTTAGCGAGAGGAGGCATATGGTCCCGCGAACGTTACGCTCCGAACATTTGATGGCAGTGTTCACCTGCGGCATAATCTAGACAGCGTTTTTGCCCGCCGGTCCTGAGCTTTTGATCGGACAATGCAATTGAGTAGTCTTTTAATGCCGCCGGTCTCCGTGGCGTTTAAAATATTGGTCGTTGGGCGATTGTGTTACAGAGTTGAAACCAGTCGGAGGAGCGAAAGAATATCTATTGAGAGCGAATTCAATGAAACAGCCATGCCCCAAAAGAGCGCCATGAAGTCCAGTGGGATAGTTGATGAAATGTTTTTCTTTCCGAAAAACAGCTGCGAATCACATGAGCGTCAGAATAAATAGCATCACTCAGTAGCCCATATTTAAGTTAAATTTCCTCGTTGGTTTCTTTCTTTTTTGTGTGCGAATTACGTATGCCAGGACCTCTTACCAATTTTCGAAGATGTCGCTTAAGTCTTCTTTAAGTTTTTCCTTCCGTAGTTGATATTCGTTTTATTGCGTCTTAATTTTCTGGAAATTTTACTAAGGTATGAAAGTTTTTTTCCTACTTATGACGTGTTCTCCACATATTCGACATAAATACGTAATTTTTCACAGCTTAACCTGGAAGAGGTTTGGCTGTAAATCTTTCATGCATTGCACGTGATCGCTGTTCTACGCGCAAAATACCTGCCTGTTGTTGTTGCACCCCCTGCCACGCACCATAGCGTTGGCCCTAAGGGTAAACTTTAGATGAATCCGCAATATATTTCTAAGTAGGAGAGGTTTAATATCGTCTTGAGATGAAAATATACATATACATCGTGCCCTGACAGTCACCAGAAGAGTCTGATATCACGCCAGGAGTTGATACCCACATTATAAATGTATTCTAAAAACATGTTTTGGGACTTGAGTTTTAATATAGATGAACGAATGAAAAGAATTGGGTTTACGAGCAGTCTTCAAGTGTCTGGTAACTACGTATGTGAGACTGGCTTCTATGTAGTCTAGGAGAAGAAGAATTTACTTCTGAGGAGTGGTGCTCCTTGGATTACGCATTTTACCTACATTTGAAATGCATTTCAGTCAACTGGAGTTAACAAAACGTCATATATACAACCATCAATTCAGTGGGTAATACATAGGTCTATGAAAGATTTACCAAAGTACATGTTGGAGAGCAAGAATGGAAAGAATAAACGATAAAAAATGAAGTTAGAACTACGCGGGGCGCACATAAAGAATAAAATAATTACACATGCAAAATTGCTTACAAGGATCGTTTAAAAAACATATTTATGTGCAATTTACATAAAAGCGAAGTAGATTAATTTGTGAAAGCAAGAGATTCTAAAAAAAAGGATGCCTGAGAATATTAGTATAAATAGGAACAATCATTAATTATAGATAGTGAGGAAAACAATGAAAATTTGAGTATACAATGAGTACAAATAAGAGAGTATACAGAAATTATTGGTCCTTCATTAGAATCTTTCATAAGTATATTCCCAGGGTGATGTTTTAAATACAGAAAATGATATTGTATATAATTAATTTGGAAGAGATTTGCCTAATGTGACATAAACACATTTGTAATGATAAATATTTTTGTGACGGACTATTACTAGGTTGTTCTTTTTCCTCGTTTGGTTAGTTTTATTCGATTTTTCTACTGCATATGATTGATAAAAATAGTTCCATTTTTTCGGCTTTAGTAGTTATACCGTGAAGTAGTGGTTGGCAATACGTTAATAAAAAAGGGGCCTAGAAAAAGGGTTACCTTATCACAACTTTCATAATCATGACGATAATAAATGACCTTGATTATTATGATAACCCACCCTCACACGCTATGCCGGTGTCTTGCAGGATGTCACGCAATCGTAATTGCGGATGAGGCACCAAAATGGATTCTGTAGTATTTCCCGCCGGCTCTGCGTTCTCCAGTTACCCGCTTATGCCGCGAAGGCGAATCCGGCCGTGGGCAGGGTTGTTTCGTCTGCCATGATGCTTGCTCACTAGCGGTGTGCAATAGTGGAGGCCTTTCAAGCACCCGAATTCGAGCTCTCGAAATGGCAACCCTGTCTCCCCCACCCATTATCCCCGTCGATAGACCCTCCCCCCCCCTTTCGAGATCCCCTTGGCCGATCGCCGGACCGTCTTGCCATTCATTTATCCGACGCTTCCTTCACCTCCCTTTCGTCACTTGACTACTACTCCACCCACCACCCCTTCACCCGCACGGGGCTCAGCCATTTACTCATGACCCTCCCGCATTCTGCATCCACACCCATCTCACTCCCCTCCTCTCTCTCTCTCACTCTCCACCCCTCCCCCCTCAAATCACATTATTCGTCCGCTCGTCGTCCCCTCGCTTTTCAAACAGCGCGAATGCAGGGAGCGTCGAGTGGTTCCGGAGTCAGTCCTCCTCCCCAGAGGACGGTAGTGATTCGTTGGGGTGACTGCTAACCCTCCCCCCTCACAAACCCCCTCGTCTTTCTCCTCTCCCTCGCTTGTCCTCCCCCTGAGCTGACGGAGACGATGGTGGCGAAGCCTCGTGTGCACTAACCCCCTCTCACACCCGGTATGCCAGTAATGGCCGCCCTTCCAGGGGTTTCCGTCGCCTGAGTGTGCCCCTAACGGCGGTCCTCTTTCTTACTGTTTCCATTTTCGATGCATGTAACGAATCTACATAATACCCGGCAAGCCACCGGGAGGCTCAGCTATTTGTAAATAAATTGATTTTATAAAGACGCCAAAGTTCTCGGCATGGTAGGCGTGGAGAGAGGGTAATTGGGAGAAATTTGAAGAAGGTTGGACAAGTCGATGCCGGATATACCGAGGGGCGACGGGAAGAAGAAAGTGGTGATGTCGGGTAGAATGTTGGAATGGAAGGTAAAGGGAGGAAAATATAGGCATATTGGATAGAATCAAGGGAGTTAAAAAGTATGCAGAGCTAATGGATGAGTTATTGCAGTAATTAGTTTGGGGTCTATGTATATTTACCGTTATGTTAGTTAGGGCTTGAAAGTGCAGTAGTGTGTAGTCTAAGGGTCCATCAAAAGCCTACCCTAAGCCTGTAAATTAAAACAAAAAAAGGTCTCATGCATGAAAAAGAACAGAATTGATTAGCCCTTGTGCACAAGCAGATGTACTGGTGTTTTTGATTAAATAGTTAGGTTTTTTGATGAAAAATATTTTGTTGCTTGGGTTCGATTTTCATATGGCTGTGTATCGTGCGATGGGTGAGTGAGTATTTGAACGGTGTCAATCGCTCGGTCTTATATTATCCCATTAGTCTAATCTGCCAAAATAATTGTAGCCATGATAATTCCCTCGGTATCACAAGCAAAATCGGATCCCCCCGCGAATGCCAATCCTCCAGAATCGTTCTCGCCCTCAATCTGCCCGTGTGTTCTTGTATCATCCGGTGCTGCGTCGTCGCAAGTGACGGTGTAAATGTGAACGTAGGGCCTTTTACGGAAATAACGTCATGACATCACATTCCCAAGGTTTTTCACATTAGGAATGTCCTATTTCGGGATTTTTTGAAAGTCTCCTTCGCTCCTAAATTTCACAATGATCAGTAAAAATTGGAAACAATGTTCCTGTTTCGTGCTACTAAAATTTGTCCTGCCCTTCCCCCTCCAATTTCCCTCTGATATTTCTAAGTGGGAATAATTTTTGTGACGGGTTGATCAGTGAACAGTAATTACCGTTTATTTTAATAACTAGCGACCTAACACTGTTTGCCTCATGCCCCCGCGGCTGCTTGCGGGGTGATATTATCGTATACTTTACCTGTTTCTTTTCTCTTAATTATGTTTCGACCGATTTTCCCCCTCTTGCTTTCTAGTTCTGCACGGCCTTTCTTACTGTGGTGGCAGTCTCTCATATACATTTTAACTCTGTAAGTGCTTTATGTTAATTTTTATCCTTCCAGATAAAACATACCTGAAAATGACGGTAGTGGGTAAAATTAATGCTTGTTTAAAACTAAGTTTACCGCTGACATGTAAAAGAGTATGCGTGTACCACAATTCACCTCCTTTTCGAGGATTAAAGTGGGTTTTATTTCCTCTTTCCCTCAACCCTTAACCACCCTTCCCTTCCTTCATCCCTTACCCTTTTCACCTGGGTTTTCAACCCTGCCATACACCTTCTTGGTGGACCGCAGGGTATTTGTGTAGATGTAATCTTATCATCTTTCGTGGGAAAAATTACATCGTAAATCTGTCAAGTCCCCTCCTGATCTTTCTAACCTTATTGACATGATCTCTCTTACCGTGGTACAATGAGACTAATAAAACATTTTCAACTTCATCGCTCTTTTTTTTCCTTCAAATGTACACAAGAGATATAATCTGTAATTTAACCTCCGCTCCGTGAGTGATCCCTAACTTAATTCTTTCAATAACTTAGATACGCTGCTAAGTATATCATATAATATCGTTTTGCATGTCTAACTCCTCTATGCTGCATACGATTTAATTCGGCAGTCAATCTTACTTCATAATATTACAAACACTAGCAGGATATATTAAATTAATGTCTCTATTATAAATTGGCTGGTGTTGATTATTATCCTCTCCAATTGAATATAAATGAAAACTTCTCTGGTGGGCAACATGTTTAAGAACAAATTTTCCGCTAACATGTACATACCCGTATGTGCGCATCAACATCCATGCCCTGTTCAGGGATTTCAAGTGGATTGTTTTTCCTTTTCCTCATCAACATCCCATATCCCTCACCCCTTGTACTTGCACCCCCTGTCGCATCCCTTTTTGATGGATCGCGGGCTATTTTTGTGGATGTAGATGGCCGAATCCGGGCATCGACTCCTCTCGGTCGCGACGGAGGGGGCGAAAACCGACGCTAGTTGCAAGTTACTTGTCCAATACTCATCCAAATATTCGGCATATAGGTCGCCGTCGTTCTGTTCACCCAGCGCTGGCGTAGTTAGAAAATTGGGGTGGGTTAGGTGGTTCACGCAGCTGCGACAACGCAATGCAAAATCGTATGCGTGACAAACGCAACCCTCTTATGTGGCGTTGGAGAGAGCCCACATGAATACTTTTCCGCGTGGAAGTACGCGGATTGTTCGGAAGATAATGGATAGTATTATAGAAACACTGCTGGCCACGTACAAAAGGACCATCACGCTGAATGTTGTTGCTACGTACCTAATGTATAATTAATCGTTCCAAACACAATTGTTGTCACGGCAAGCTGGTACTCTGCAAACATCCTTTGCGCTCGGACGTCCGGTCATGTTTACTTCATAGGATATGGGGACTTGTTTTATTTCTGCCTAGGATAGAGTTGTTGTTACAGCCAGGGTGAATACACGAATAAGCTAAATTTATCCTCGACAAAATAACATCAGATAAATTTATCAATGTACCTTAGTAAATAACTGGTTATTATAACTGGAGAGATTATTTTATAAGCTCGAGTATGTGGCATATATTTTTTGATAGTTCTAGTACTCTAGTGCCATAATTATCGTTTTCTCAAACCTGAAAGGGACTGGAGTTTTCTGCTACAGTGATTCACACTACGCCTTAGTGAAGAGAAAGGCGGGTCCTTACATCAATATCTTCTTGATCCAGCCAAAGCTTGGCAAAGATCCAGCAAAGACCTTTTTAGGCCTTGGTAGGCGTAAGACGCAGCAGCAATTCCCGATTGAGTATGTATTAAAGTATGCTGAATTAGTTTGGGTATTCATTCCATATAAATATCGTTCATGAACCCTTTTGCATCAAACAAATTAGATAATCAATGATAAATTCACTGTGTAAAATTTGAAAAAACTTAATACTTAATGATATTTCTCTCCTTAAGTGGCGTCTGCGTGTATCTATTGCTACAATTTTGAGGTTAATTTAATGTATTTATTTTACTGATAAATCACTTTTAAAGTCTGCTAAATCGAGATCAAATCTTTTGAAACATTATTAAATGTTTGATTTTTTTGGTGGTTATCAAAAATTCTTTAAAATGAATGATACACCTTAATTTCCACTTAAAATCTTGGTCTCTGTGCTCAAGAAGTATAAAGTAATATTTAGGGGATTAAACTTAGTGTCACTTTGAAATTTTTTGTTTCATATTATAACTATCATCAACAAACGGATAGAGAGTAGGGAAAATTATTACTTAGGGGATGATCAGTTTGTGTTTAGGAAGGGAAGGGGAGAGGTACGCGTGACGCCATTGCAGTAATGAGATGACTAATCGAGAGGAATATAGAATACAATCAGGACGTATTTGCCTGTTTCCTAGATTTCGAAAAAGCGTTTGATAGAGTGAATTGGGAAAAACTAATGCGTGTACCGCAGAAAATAGGAATGGATTGGAGGGACAGGAGACTGATCCGCAGCCTGTACATGTCTCAGACTGCTCAGGTGCGAGTGGGGAACAGAGAGTCCGGATGGGCAGTGTTAGGAAGAGGTGTATGGTAGGGTTGCCAATTATCACCAGTGCTGTTCAACGTACGAGTATATGTGGAAGAAATGATTAAAGAGGCATGGGAAGAACTGGAGGTAGGAATGAAAGTCTGAGGGGAATTCGTAAAATCTCATGCAATCTAGCTTACCTCGCTCAACTATTTCCCATAAACTATAGACTTCTTCTACTCATGTACCATTAAGAAATAGAATGATTGCAGGTATATGTAATGATAGGCTTCAAAATTATTATAGAGAAATCTAGGTCCATGTAGAATAGTCCAGCGCGTGGAAGCCTATTGAGAAAGGCGCTCGGTTACCGACCGAAGGACCCTTGTTCGATTACCGATAACTACGTTTACCAAAATCTTCACTCGAACTGTGTGTTTTTTCTGATATCAGGCGTTCTGGGAAACCTCATGTTGGCATATGGTAAATAATAACCCGAGCCAACATATAGGTCTTAGAACGAGATGAGCTCGACATTTGCATGTCAACGGAACCTTAGGGTTAATTACTATGGGTCATATGGCGATCTAGGGTAGTAAAAATGTACGGTAGACCGTTAACTTCGGGACAGCCAAGTTCCTCAGAAACAATTAGTGCGAGAAAGCGTCCCAGCTGATGAATGCGACTCTTTTGGGGTCATTTATCATTTGGAGTAACTAAAATGCTTCGACTTGGGCTTAGTGTAGCATGTTCCCATCTTTGTTGTTGTTGAGGATATTCTTCAATATTGGTAATGAAACTTTCCGTGGATCTTAGTCTTTTGCAATGATTTGTAGATGCTCTGATGCCTTTTGAAGTTGGTTAAGGGTGAAGCATTATTTGATTATATGAAAAGCCCAATCTTACTACGGTAGGAGATATCATGAAAATAAATTTAGAGAGGTCGGGTGTAGGACCAACAGATTTAAGATTACATTTTTCCTGTGGACAATCAGAGATTTGAGAGAAAGTGACAAGAGAGGCTAAAGGTATTTTTAATATACTTCCAAGTTGCTGAGTATGTAGTTTTTTTCATTGTAACTCATATTTTATTGTTCTTCTTTTTTAATGTCAACTCCTCTCGCATCCGTAGAGAATAATTTTACAATGAAATATTGTAGTGCATGTAGGTTTAGTTAAGATAACCTAAAAAAACTGAAATATTTGGGTTTTTACTGTGAACTAACTATGATGCAAAAAATAATTTGGTTGATGAATGCCTGTCTGGCGAATCACCCCCTTCTACATATCCAAGCCGTGGCTTGCAGTGGGCCATATGTGAGTAGAATATTTAAGACGTAAGTAAGACCCGAGGCGTCATCTTCGCATGATTGGAAAGTCCTGAGGTTTGCTCGTAAGACAACACTAAAGATCCGTTATAGAACGGACTTCATGCTTGTGTGATATGGTCGGTAAATATCGCCGCCGTATCGTACCGCAGGGCTTCTTTGTCATTAGCGATCATGCACTCACGCCACGCTCACTTCCTATTGGTAGTTGCCGACAAGTTGAGGAGAGAAATAGATTTTTCCCCGAGCCCTTTGCCGTACAACTTCTCGCTCAAATCTCACATTATTTTATTCCAATTTCTCACGTGAATATTCTTTGATGAGATCACTACGGAAAATAGGCTGGGTCCTTGGATCTTCGGGGCTCGTTCGTAAGAGCAACATATCAATTTTCATGTTCACTGACAACAATTGTGAATGAAATATTCTAAGCTATGAGGTATCTCAAAAGTTGGCGTGATATGCGCTATCCTGTGCGAAAATATGTATTTCATTAAATGGTCATCAGAGTGTTGATATACTATATGATGAGTTTTGAATCGAGTTTTAACTTTGAGGGACGGGCGTGACGCGTCCTTTAAAGATCCGTACGTTTCGTATTTAATTGTTTCACTTGAAGTTCTGATGAGCCTTTATGTCTTAGCATCATGTGTCATTTTCAAATCGAACCCTAACGTCCAAATGCTTTTCCCGTTGGCTCAAAACTGTTATTAGGTCCTCTACGTAAAATTTGTCTTGAGCAATCGTTCATATTTTGAAGTGAGAGATAGTTTTTTCATGCCTCTCTCACTGTCCAACACCACTGCTTTCCTTCCCTTTTACCATCCACGTCCTTTTGCCGAACCCTACGGCCTCTCCTCTCTAAACCGCCCTCCGGCACACCCCTTCCTCCAGAATCGCCGCCCACCACCGTCCCCATGATCCCCCCTCTCCCCGCATCCCTATTTCCTCAGGGCTCTTATCCTCTTAAGCAAAAAAGATGTGCAAATCTCACAGCCATGGAGAGAGATTCGAGGTGACCAATGGGGGGTCGAGGCGATGGCGAGGCTCACTTCTCATTGGACCAAATTTCGGAAGGGGGCTTTTTTATGCGATTTTCTTTTTAAGCCTCTGCCCTCTTTTTTCTAATTTTATTTCGTTTTCTACGCGTACGTACGCGTGTGTGTATTTTCATTTATATATATATTTTTAATATATATATTACATATGGTCATGTGCATGTGTCTATGTATTTTTCTCTTTTTTATGCTTCGACCTTCCATCATTCGAACCCCACCCCTCCTACTCCTCATCTCACGCGTCCACCGCTCGTCCGGTGCCCCTTCCCCGGGGAGTATTTCCTACTCGAAAATTGGAGTGGAGAAGGTGGTGGTTGGAGCTGGAGTGGGGTGAGGGTTGCATGAAGAGGCAGGGGAGGAGAAGCCGAGGGTATGGGGGTCGTCGGGCGGGAGGTCAGGTCCCGTGCCCCCAGGTCCGAGCGAATATTTTCTCCTTTTTTTTAAATTCTGCGGGAAAAAGGATATTCTCTCTCTCCCTCTCGTTTTCCCTCCACATCGCACACACCCACCCCTCCCACCTTCCTTCCACCTTCCTCCTCATCCGTCTCACCCCCGCGCCCTCACCCCTACCCCCCCTTCTCTCTCCGAATGCCCGATCGTATAAATTGAATATCCCCTCCCTTCTTTCGCGAATCCAAATTATCTTCGATAGAAATAGGATCATTTCCCGGCTTTAATAGTTTTAATTTTAGGGGAAACGGGGATGTTTTTTAAATTCCCCCTTTTTTTTCTCTCCTCTTCATCCACCTACACACCCCTCGGCCCTCTTTCTCTCCTCCCACCATCCCCCTCCGTCTCTCTCCTTCGTCGGATTTCTCTGGCCGTAACGCGCTTTGATTTTTATGAGCAAAAGCCGAAAGGGAGAGAAGCGGCGGCCGGAATCTTTTATCGGAATCTACCCATCGCTCTCCCTTTCTCTCCACGATACGTTTTATGGCTTGATGCTGTTAATTCTCCTTTATGAATTTATTCGTCGGTTTTTTCCGGGAAACGGGATACACATTTTTTCGCTTCTTATGCGAAAGGGAATTTTATTTTATTTATTCAGCATCGAATGGAAACTCAATTTGAAATACAATGGCTTACAGACCGTGGGCGCATTACAGTTTCTCTTTTTCGTAAGAGTTTTTTTATGTTCTTGCATCGATTCTGCAGGAACGCTCTGACATAGGGCTAGGGATTATTAACTAGACGAATAGCTCTTAGTAAAAGTTATCTGTATGTATATATATGGAAGAAGTGCGTGTCCCTGAAGTATGCATGATGGTTTTAGACCTATCGACTGGTTCTTGAGACCGTTCAAGCTGGACTTCTTCCATAAATGAAAGACATTTGATATTTTTAAATCATTTGATACACATGCATTTTTATACCGTAGTGAAAAATAATTTTCTGTGAATCGTTTCTTCTCGGACCGTTGGTCAATCCAAAAATAGACTATTTTCAGCAGCGAAACAGGATTTCATGCAGATATTTATAGACTGGAGGAAAAATTTCATCAATGAGCCTGAATATTTAGCATGATTCTCTCACTCGTGAAATAAGGATAACCGCAGTCATAGAGGCTGAAAGTTAGCTCCTGACGTGGTAAATATATCCCCCCTTATAAAGATTTCAATGCACTTGTCCGGAAACCGTTAATTTCCTTTCCGCAGATGGATTTTCGCAGTTGCTCAACGCCAGCCTTCAAAGATTTTCGTTCAAATCCAAGAGTGACCTTTCTGGAAAAAAAAACAATAATTAGCTTGTAGTGATGAAGAATAATCAAGATGAAATTGCTTTTTTAAAAGTATATCTATGGTGATAAAATATGAAATTCACACATGCGGAATTTATAGAGTTATTTATTTATCTGTTATGCTATTGGTTAAGGTAGGTTTTCGATGGACACAGTCTACACAGTACAAAAATCATGCCGTAGCCTCTCCTAACAAAACACAACCTCAGATCGGACACCACTATAAGCCCCTCTTCAATTCAGCATACTTTCTTCTTCCATTCATCCCGTCCAACATGCAAATCTTATTCCTTGTTTGCTTAACGTTCTTCCGTCTTTCATAGATTTTAATATCCCATTGCCAATCAAAATAATCTGCATCCATTTTTCCTGCCTCCTATGGACTCCTGCCAGCATTACCTCTCCGTCCTCACCATGTCTGGCACGTTCTTGTTTAATCTTCTTTTCTCTTAATTTCATATTTTCCATCCTTCATCACATCCATATTTTAAAAGCATATAATCTATGCCTATTATTCTGCTTCAATGAACATGTTTCCGCGCCTTACAATACCATCATGATCTACATAAAATTATCACCAGCGTTTCTTAGCATTTTTACTCAACGGGACGTTTCTATAATTACTTCCTCCTGGTGAAAGCTTCTTTGCCTCGCCAAATTCTCATTCTTATGTCCCTACTCTTGTAACCATTTTGGTCCAGAATATATCTGAGATAGGTAAGTTTTTCCACCTGCTCATCTATGTGCTCCTATTTTAATTTTTAACTGAGCCTTTCTCATTCTCGAAAACCTCATGCGTAGCATTTGTTTTATTGTGGATGGGAAGAAAGTAGAAGATATAATTAATGACAGAAATAAAATTATCAGTTGCAAAATAAAGATAGAAGTAAATTTATTGATGAAATTTCTTTGGTACCTTCGGGTACTTTGGGTATTTCCACTATTGTAAATTTAAATTTGCACTCAATTATACGCCATAATACTGTAACTATATTGTCGAACGCGGTTTCAACGATTGAGCCTCGATTTCGACCCAACCATTCTTCAGCGTTAATATAGATTCTTGGTGGGCCTTCTCACTATATACTCGAATGTGTATACACGGTATTTTCAAGACTATTCTTTTCGAATCACATATAAACGATGAAACTGCAGTCAATAATATACAATCCTGTGGAAAAATACTAACTATATTTGATCAAAGATCTTGTTCATCAACACTGCCGTTGGAATAAAATTATATGCACCCAGGAATTGAATTATTTAAATTTTAACTTTTTCATTATTTGAAGTCTCTCATGAATTTATTCTACAGCCTTCTGGTTTATCTTCGCGCAGAAGGGATATCTCTGATCTTGTGATATTGGTCACTATTATTTCTTATGCTCCGGGACAAGCCTGAACATTGACATAAGTACGGACCTCTACACGTTGCATCCCAGTGCGATGGATCGACAGCCGGTGGTCAAATCGTGCCGTCCACAGCCGTCGGGAACAACGCCATCGCCCCCGTCCTTTTCAATCCCGACCACTGCGAACGGTGGCGGGTCCGGGGATCGTAAAAAAAAAGAGATGCGCCCATACCCACCACCCACATACGCCGGCGTCACTCGCCTAGTCCCCCTTTCTTTTTTCCCCAATTCGCATCTCCTTTTTTTTTCACATTTTCTCCTCCGCTAAGCCCTCCCGCGCGGCAATGATCTGCGAAAGGGAACAGGAGAAGGCACTGTCGTGCAGCGCTCCCTGGCGTCGTAATTCTGCGCGCCATCAGCGCCGCCACCGGCGAAGTCGCGCGCGAGTCACCCCGCTCTCGTTATCATCATCAACTGAGTATCTTCCTCTACCCTCCACCCCCACTCCCCCCACTACACACCATTTTCGGAGTCACGACCTGTGGCGTTTTTTGCACACGGGGGCGGGAGGGTACGGATCAGAGTGGAGGAGGGATGGGTTTCGGAGAGAAAGAGGAAAGGACTCCAGGTCGGAAAAAGGCACGTCGGGGATGGAAAGAGAGCATCGTCGGTTGGGGGAGGTTTGCGTCACAATCCCTTCTCCCTCGAGGCTTCATCTGCAAATCCACGAGTCGTATATTAATCCGTCGACCATCTTTTGTTTATCAGCCATTGTTCGGACCGAGGTGGGGAGGAGGACGTGGCGGGGGTGGGGGAAGGCTGGGAGAGGAAGGGGAGGGAGAGATGACGAGCATCCCGCTAACCTTAGGGCATGACTCGAAGGGATCGCCGTGCATATAACGGGTGAAAGGACGCGGCAGTCGGGAAGGTAGGGGTATCTACCTATTCTGCTTCCCCGCGTGATGAATGAGAATAGATGGATCTTTCTCTCTCGCTCACTCACTCCCTCCCCCGCCTGTAAACATATGTTCTCTCTCTCTCTCTTCTATGTCTCCCAATTTGTGCCGGGTGCCTGGAAGGCAGAGGGATGGGGGTTAGGAATTATGTAGATTTTTATTTTTGCAACCGAGACACCCCGGGCGTTTTTCTTCGAAAAATATTCGTCAGTGTTCCTGGTTTTTAGGCTCCTCGCACGTTGTTATTATTATTGTTGTTGCTAATGCAGGGAGGGAGTGCCCATTCGGCGTGAGACAAAGATGGCTTCGGCTTTCCCTAAGCGACGCGACGTAATTCAAGCGTGTGCAAGTAAATAATAAAAAAAACTACATCCTTTCCCTAGGCTATCTTGTGCGCTCTTTCGTGGATCTCTCTCGTTTTTACGCGAACCCTTTACCCTGTTCCCTATCGGATTAGGCAACTTCGTAAAAAAAACCCTCATAATGAGTTATTTCAGGTGACTTAATCCCTTTTACGCATTCCTTCCCCTCCTCCCTGTCTTTGCGTACTTACTTTCGCATCCCTCGCATTCATTAATTGTTTCATATTTTTCCGTTCCTGTGACTCCCAAATTTCCTTAACCGAGAGAGAGAGTCTCTTTGGCAACATTCAGGCATGACTTTACTCCTCCTCTCTCAAACCTTCCTCTCTGGACTCTTTATACTCTCATAAATGCGTACCGGAGCAGTGATTCAAATCTCGCCAAAGCTCTCAACAGGGCCAAGCCTACGAAGCACCCTGCATTCATGCTCGTCCATCATCGGAGAGTACAATCCACGCCCTGTCACATTGCGCTAATTCCTCACCTTATCTTTCTCATTTTTACCACGCACACTCCTAGATTAACTCCCAAGTATTTGAATTCACAAAGCTCCTCAATAAATCCGCACCAACCCCCGAAGCATAAACCTCAACTGACACTGAAAACTTTTTTAATCCAGGGCTAAAGGATTATAATTTCCTGCATATGATGTAAAACTATCGCTCTATCCCTAGGGTTACCGGACATTTTCATATAATCAAAGAGTGTGTACACTTTAATTCATTGGCCCTCTGAAACCGTTAGTTGGATAGTTATCGGCTCTTTCATGAATATGGAATGTTGCTTACTTACATGAGTATGGAATGTTGACAGCAGGTTCTGATCAAATTTTTTCGAAACTTATACCAGAAAGGATCATATTCAGCTGCCTCGCCGCCAATTTTATCTTCCAGGATATATGTATGTGTACGATACATAGATTGAAGTTGATGAATGCTGCAGAATTCATCCCCCCCCCCCCAAAAAAAGATTTTGTGGACTGCTTTGTGGACAGTTTCACGTCGAGGGTTTTAAATGTAGCATAAGGACATATTCTTGTGCTTCCTACAAATGAAGTTATTTGAAATACAGAGCCAAAGAATGAAATGAATTCGTAGTACACAACGGTATTGAATATGTGTCTCCGGTAAAAGTGTGTATTTTTTATTATGTTTAGTAAAAAGTGATGGAAGTTGCAAAAAACATGCAGAAATTCCAATTTAAATATTTTTAACGCTCTAACAATACATGGTTTGCATAAAAAGTATTGTAAAAATTTTCGGGAAAATTGATTTATTTCATATATTGTTGCTATGTGCCCAAAATTCTTCAAAGTACATCCCTTGAACGTTGACACACAATTACCAACGGTTTTTTCACAACTCGAAGGCTCCTTGGTCGGCGGATTCCGGAAGGTCCTTAAGGGCTCGCGTGCAAGCTTCTTTGACGGCACTTAGGTTCCCATTGTGGTGTCCTTTGAGGGAGCACTTCACTTTTGGGAATAGTAAATAGTGTGATGGTGCCAAGTTGGGACCGTAAGGGGGTTGGGGAATCGTCGCGATATCATTGCAGGTCTTCGCAAGCAGACACTCGACTCTGATTTTGATCTTCCGTCAAGACCTTCGGGACGAGTTTAACGCAGATCTATCGCATTAACAAATTTTCACTGGTAATGGTGTGTACTGTAATCTTATCAATGACAATACGATCTGCAATCATGCGCATACTTAACCGACGGTCTAAATTCAGAGTTTCAAGCACACGTCAGGAAAAAAATTGTCACCAATACGTTTTATACCAACATTGTATCGCGATGCTATACCAACCATAGTCAGTTTTCCGTTAGAATGATGTAAATTTAAAAAAACGTGGAGTTTCTCCTCCTTTTTTGTCATGCTTCATCATATAAGAACTGCACCACATATCTGAATATGGTCATTAATTAGAAAAACGTCGGATAAAATCAAGTATCTCATTTTACGTATTGTGCTGAGAAACGAAACGTTTTATGGGACCAAACAGTTTACAAACGTTCATCTACATCAATCTCTTTCAGCAATCATCAATCAATGATCTTTCAGCCACCGTCAGTGTGCAGTAGGGAGGATTTCACTCGTGCGTCCATTACCTGCTTTGCTAATTACTAGAAGGAAAAGACTGACTGAATAGATCCTTAATATAAACGATGGAGCTAACGTACTGCAAACGGTTTTGCATGCATGTGAATCTAAAATGTAATCCACAGCTAAATTTTAACTTCCATTCTACATGTGAGATGTGATGGTGTTCATAGGTATGATTTACACAATACTAAATGTTAAACTATTAAATAAATAATAAATAAATAAACTATTAAATAAATAATAAATGGTAAAAACTATTAATAAATATGATTTACACAATAGTGTCTAGGAATTTGGCTTTGTAAAAAACTATTTACTTGCGACTTAGATAACAATTATTTCGATAATGGGAAGAGTTGGCCCCAGCCGTACTCTGTTTCGGTTCCCCATAATCTCTCTTCTCATTAAATCTTGATTGGATTCCTAATGCGTTAATGGTCCCCTTTGACCAGCTTCTACGTGATATATCGTGTTTCAGACCTTCCTGGGAAACCACAGGGAGCAAATTGGAAAGGAACCCTTCACGAACACCTGTATGAATTTCACACACCCTGTGACTTACGTACTGTGAAATGAACTCCACCCTCATCTTTCAAATTGCCCTTTAGGTTGGCCTCTGTGGTTTCTATATGTTGAATAATGTAACCTTCGATCTTTGAGTGCATTTCAACGTAGTTCTTCTTGATCTATTTCTACCAACAGGCTTTTCGCTGCATTCGGTCAGCATCGGAAATTAAACCAACCTCATAAATTTCTTGCTGAAAACTGTGGGGGAATTCTTCTACCACCACGCCATATTTTTCCTATGCTTTACTTTCAACTTTCCAAAAATGTGTTCATTTATCACGCTCTTTGTCCTATCAGGGATCTTGAGTAAGTGTTAACACTTACAGTTTTTGACGAATCGTGCGCATGCTTCATTTTGGTAGAGAGTTACGCAAATACCAGGAATCATTTCTCACTCTTTCCTCTTCCTTTTCCCGTAGAGAGACTGTCGAAACTGGCCGTGGCGGAGCACGAGGAGAAGCTGAAGGAGAGGAAGGAGCGAAACCAGAAGAAGAAGGAGAAGCAACGCGAGCGGGAGCAGAAGATGCGACAGAGGAACGCCGAAACGGAAGGCTTCAAATCCGTTCGGAAGAGGGCGGGGGAGGCTCTGGCGTCCCCCGTGGTCAAGAAGGTGGACGGCGGTGTCAGCCCAGATGGTGAGTCCAAATTTTCGTCTGTCGTTATTTTTTCCACATTTCAAGTTTCATTCCGCAAAATTCGTCGGCCTTTCCCTGGGGGTCCATGGAACAACCGCCATATTCCTTTCCAGCCTTACGCTCTGCCTTCCCCGTGAGAAGACGTTGTTTTGATCATCAGCATTCTGATGCAACGTCGTTAATTCAGTTTCTTTCGATCTAATTTTGTTTCTTCAGCTGCGACTGTGCGAAATTCGCATCTGATTATAGGGTTTGGCTATTCGAGAAGATTTGGCATTATTTGAACCTAGAAACTTGCTAATTATCCAAGAAATCTCTTAAATTTTCGATATCCGGATCATCACTTTCAGATTTCATTTATTCATACTTTTAATGATTCCAATCCTTGTTAGCTGATTAAAATTGTACAGCTTCTAAATGGTAGTGTGCGGCAGGAGAAGTTTGACTATTAAATAAATAAAATGTACCATTTAATTTTCCATTACCGAAAATGTTGAATAATTCGCAGTTTCTCTAAAGTGGAACTGTGTTGCCCCTTCTCTTATCATTTCCGTTTGTATATAACCTGATCTTATACGAATCATTGTAGAATTACTATAGTATAGGCTATTACTATAGAATGTAGGCGAATGGATCTTATTGATTAAGGACATGCAGGGATCACTTGATCACTTATGTCCCGTGAAGTGTCATAACCTATCAAGCACCAGGACGTGAAAAAAATGGCAAAATTACCCTAAAAGCCATGCGATGTCATGGAAGATGCCTCATCATCAAACATGGCTTATAAGGTACCCCACGGAGTTTTTCTCGTTGGAATTTTTACTAATTTCGCGACTTATTTCGTGAACGACTGTGCAAAGGAGGATCCACTGGGACTCCTCAATCGATCCCATCCATAGTCGGAAGCGTTCCGCGTGTGCAAGAATTCCACCATCCTTGTTCTCCTCCCCTGTTGCGGATCCACGCTCTCTCTCCCTCTCTTTCCCCCACACCCTCCGATCGCATCCCCATCCTCCTCACCAGCACCATCCCCACCACTCCCAATCCCTGGGCCCTCCTTCCCATTCACGGTGCTTCACCCCCGCTCCTGCCTTTTAAAAAGCCCTCCAAGTTCCTTCCTCTCACGTGCTGTAAAATGGTGCATTTGAGATGATTAAATGGGGTCGATGGTTGGGAGGCGGAGGCAGAAGGAAGTCTTTACGGGGGGGGGAATCCTGTAGGGCGGGGAGGAGGGCGCTCTGAGAGCGATCGGAACGCGTGGGTAGCGGCTGAGTGGTCCCCCGGGAAAGGGAGGTAGAAGGGATGCGTGTGGCCCGTGGTGTGGGTGCCGGACGGCGGCGAGATCAACCCTTTCTCCCGCGGCGAGAGGGGCGCAACACACGGGGGAGAGTCGGGGCCGACGTTCCCCCCAGGGTTACGCCCGCCGGTCCCGTGCTCTCTCTCCACAGCCTTGCGTCGACGCGTGTGTTCACCTCCCCCGCATCGTGCGCCTCGATTTCACTCCCTCCGCCCCGCAAACCGCCACTCGGCATTCGGAGATTTTTTTCAGCCACCCCCTCTCCCTCTCCCCCCTTACTACCCCTACAGCATCCTTCCCTCTCCTCTCCGGGCCGCCTCTTTGAAGTTCTCCGACAATTAAGTGATCCCGCCAACCCCTTTTATAGTCCCCCTTGTCCCTCCCCCATCTCGCTTCCCACTTGTCCTCGTGTCCCCCCGGTCTCCACCTCCTCTCTCTCTCTCTCTCTCCCCCTCCCCCATGTCGTCCTCTCTCCCGATTCCCCTGGCCGTCTTTGGTGCCCCCTTGCCCTTTCCCCAGCGTCCCCATGCCCTCAAAGGGACTCCTCTCGACCCCCACCGCAGCCCGTCCGATCCGTGTGGAGTTCGCTTCCTCCCTCTCGTTTAAAACTCCCCAGCTCCCTCCATTTTCGACGCGACATAAAATGAAAAAAAATATGGTATATACGTCAAGGGTTTTAAATGGACGGGGGAGGGTTGGTCGGTCGGGGTGGGTGGTCCGTCGGCGTATAGAGAGGAATAGGCGAGCTGTCCTATTCGTCTCCGGCGGGTCTATCGGTGTCACGTGACTTTCTTGGTTTTATTTCCGTCCCCTCCGCCGCACCCTCCGTCGCCTTTCTCCTCACTCGTGTCTCTCCCACCCTCCCTTCCTCTCTCCCCGGCCACCTCCAACTGCCTCCTCTCTCACAAGCCACCACTCTCCTCCCTCTGGTATCCCTCCACTTTCGCGGTCCTCCCTCTCGCCCTCCGTCCCTTCCACGGTCGGCCCTTTGTAGACACACACGCGAGCCGACGGAGTGGCGATATGAGGGCCGAGACGCGACGTCGGTGTTTGCGGCAGGATAGAGGTTTTCATGTGCCGGGGTCACGGGAGCAAATACGAAAAAATTGTTCCCTTTCATTCTTGCCCACCCCCCACCTCAACCTCTCATCCGCGTCGCCTTGGCTCTGTCGTGTCTCTCTTCTCCTCCCCTCCCCGCTCTCTCTCTCCCCATGTTTCCATATTTTTCCGCTCTTTTCGGCCACACACACATGCACACGGAAGAGTATCTGCCCTCCATATACACCACCCCATTGCGACCCCATTTTGTCGCGGCAGAATGTTCATGGTAATTTGAGGGTGTCCTCCATAAATTTCGTGATGGTCGCTCGTTCCAAAAATAAATGTCGAAGGTGGGTGAAAGAGTAAAAAAAATAAAGTAAACAGTAAGTTTTGACAAAAAAATTGCCCTTGGACCCGTGTCGGTGAAAGCATCGCCCTCGAGGTTAAAGTTCGGGCAAAGTGGCACGCCGGACTCGATCTAGTTTTTTTTCTTTTAATTTTCTGGGCGGTACTTTTGTTTCGAGCGGCCCAATTCGAGTGTAGTGGCGGTGCGAACTCTCTGTGGGCAACAACGTCACCACGCTCCTCCGCGCGAGCATCCCGTCGGTGATCCTCGGGCGGGCATGATTCACGTGTGGATTTTGCTCCACGCGGAACATTTCCGTCGTCAGCCGAGCTTCTCTGTGACGGTCCATAGGCGTGGGAATAGATCCGCCCAGGCCTGGGACACCCGGCCCGATCTGGACCCGATAGAGACGAACCTTTCTCCCATAAATGGAGATACTGGCCAGGGGCATATTATCGTGGTACAATTTTTTTCGGTATCGATTCAGTATGGCATACGAGATGTACGAATCGAAGTATGGTGAGATCCATATTTCCAGTTGCATCGATCACCTTGAACCAATCGTTACTGCACGTATTCATAGATCATCCGCATAAGTCGTGTATTCTAGAGGTAGGATGAATAACGCCCCCCGCCATTATTGAAAAACAAATAACACACCCTACAGCACGTCGTGGAATTCAAATAGGGGATATTTTTTTATTAATTTCATTATTTCTCCATTACTCTCATTCCGCAAATTATATACCAGTGTACACGTAAAGAACAAGTCTCCTCTCACTCTAATCTACTTAAGGTTTCTACAATTAATGATGTATTGTTGAAACTAGGAGTAGTTTGAAGTGATATGATACTTATCCGCAAATTGTGCCTGCCTCTGGCTGCTCAGGTGCGAGAGGCGGATGGAGAGTTAGGATGGGCAGTGCTAAGGAGAGGGTGCGAGACTGGGGTGTCCATTATCAAGTGTTATTTTCAACGTATATGTGGAGGAAATTGTTAAAAAGGTAGGCAAGGGAAGAACTGGAGATGGGAATGAAAGTCGGCGGACGATTCATTAATACGATTAGGTTTGCGGATGATCAAGATTTAGCTTGCCAGTCAGCAAGCATTACCGAGCGAATTGAAACGTTAGTGTGATAGGCATGGGATGATAGTGTATGTAAACAAAACTAATGTTTGCTATGTTCTAGAAAGAGAAATTAGTTAAAGTTAGAGAATTAGATAATTTAAATACCAAAGTAAGTGTTCATTAACTTGAGCAGTTGGAACATTTACCTATCTCGAAATTGTTTTCGACTAAAATGATCCTAAAAGTCGGGGTATAAGAATAGGAACTTCTATAGGCATAGATGTTTTCACGAGGAGGGAATTCTTTGACAGGGGTGTTGAGCAAGGACATTAAGAAATAGATCGGTACATTTGTTGATAAGGAGCATGATTTTGTACGGTGGGGGAGCATAGTAGGTGAAGCAAGACAATTGGCGTAGATATGAGGCTTTGGAAATGTGGGTGTAGGGAAAATGGAATGGATAGAAAGGAAAAAAAATGAGGAAGTGCTTGGCATGGTGGAAGGAGGATTTTTTTTAGGGAAATCCAAAGTGGGTGGAATAGATAGATGCAGAGCGTTTTGTTTAGCAGTGAGATGTTTAAAACTATAATAGAGA
Source organism: Hetaerina titia (assembly GCA_037158775.1). Taxonomy (NCBI): domain Eukaryota; kingdom Metazoa; phylum Arthropoda; class Insecta; order Odonata; family Calopterygidae; genus Hetaerina; species Hetaerina titia. Next base: position 80,754,178 of record CM073772.1, read on the forward strand.
GGAGGGTGTGAGGCAAGCGAAGAAGGGGCGGTCAGCCAAGTTGGGATGAAATGAAATGAAGGGAGGAAGGAATGATGCGGATTTGGGAGGACAGTTTAATTTGGTTTTTGAGTGCTAGGGTGTCTCTTGTTAAACGAAACTTAGAAATTTAGCGAAGCAATCAATCCATCAAAAACCGACCTTAAACGGTAGAATGCCATATGATGATATAATGTTGCCCAGACCAAGATTCTGACCACCATCTAATCCGTATCAGTGTAATTCACGAAATGGGGCACCTTTTACCGTTTGTTCTCTACACCATCAATTCGACCATAATGACTCTCTTGGTCCGTGAAACCTGCGATTTTTTTACTTAAAATTTTTTCTTCTCCGGAGAGAAGACATAGCAGAACGAAAACACTTCAAGATTTAACATTTACAATGAGTACTGCACATTATTTACCCATCGGATTCTCATTTATTTCCAAAGCTGCCATCGATTCGAAGGAAATAGCTTTTCCTTCGGGAAAATAACCTTCTTTTACATTTATTTTCTCTCATCCCTCTACAATTTTAATTTACCGTCGACGACCTATTTTTATTTCGGCCCGAGTCATAAATCGGACAATTTCTGGCACTCTAGGATAAACGTCAACTTTTTCCTCGTCATTACCCAGCTACTTAAACCTTCTCGATAAGTCTCAAGTTGGACGGAAGTTTCAAGTCATTGGCGGGGGAGTGGAGCCGCCGAAGACTTTTTTATAAGTTTCCCTCCCGATATGGAGACCGAAGGATGGAGGCGGCCAATTTGTCCTCTCTCTTGTCGGAAATGGCAAAGTTCTTTCCAACCTCTTCCGCCCCACCACCGCCATTCCAATCGGCCACTTAAAGAGGAGTAAGGAGAGACAAATGACTATCGGAAGAGACGAAGAGAGAGAGTAGGCTAGTGGTGGTGTGGGGGAAGGGGAGTTAAAGGAATCGGGCGTCTTATGAACCCCAACTTTGTTGTCCTCGGAGCCCCATCTCTTCTCCCCCTCCCCCATCCTGGCCCCTAACCTCTGTCGCACCCCCCCCCCACACACACGCGAGGGCGCGCAAACATACCGAAACTTCTTCGCGTTATTAGACCGTTAGCCTTCGCTTTATTTCCAACCGCCGCGCGTATACCTGCCTCACTTTTTCCCGCCTCCTTCCCCCCTCTTCTCCCTCCCGTAATTCCCTCCCATCCTCCCTCTCACCGTCCCCCTCTCCCCCCCCTCTTGCCCTCTCACTTTATGAAGAGGGAAAGAATTCGAGGGGAGAGAGAGAGAGAAAGAGGGAGGGAGACGGAAAAAGAGAGAGAGAGATGGCATCCCATCCACGATTGCTTTTCCCTCGACCCTCACCCCGCCACCATCCCCGTCATCCTCTGCCGTATGGGAAAGAGGGGGGAGGGGCAGGGAAATAAAAGAAAGAAAAATAAATGGACGAAACCTCTCTTTCATTCCGAAAACTTCGTATATACCACGTCATAATCGGGACGTGACATGAAAAAAAGAAGATCCAAGACGAGGAGGGGGAATGTGGGGGGAAGGGGGGAGGAGATGGAGGACGATGATGATGAAACCTGGAGAGGTGGAGGTACCGGACAGGGGTACGGGAAGGGGTGTGTTTAAGGGGGTGGAGGGTAAATGGTTATGAGATGGCACGGGATGGTGAGGGGAAGGGGGAGGTGATGGTATGGGATGTCCCATCTTTTTCCCACTTCGCTCTCTCTTCCTCTACTTCCCCACCCACAGCCACTCTTGCTCCGGGTTCTAATAACGCTGCGACCTACGACCCTCTTTTGTTTGCTCGATCGGTGGATGGTCTCTTCCCCACTCCATGCTCCCCACCGTCCCCAAAGCCACCTGACGTCCTCCTCAGCGGCTCTTCCTCTCCTCATCCGACCCCACCCGCCCTCCCCCCCTTCCCAACTCCGCTCCGCCCTTCATCTTTTCCTGCGCACAAGTGGTTGACAGTGTTCCTCTCTTCCCGATGAGTGTCTCGTGGGGAAGAGAATCCCCACCACCCCGCCCCCGTCATATGATTTTTTGATCCCCCATCTCAATCTGTCTGTCCGTCTGTCTTTCTCTCCATCCATATCGCCTCGATTTTTTTCTATCACCCTCCTCTCCACATCCAATCCCGGTGGCCCTTCCGAAACCTTCTCTATTATATAAATAAATAAATATATATATATATATATATAATATATTATTTCTGACCTCCATCTGCCTAGCTTCACGATTATTTCCTCCCAAGGTCTCCCGAGGAGTGAATGGGTTTGTGTGCGCGGTTGTGCTTTCTTATTCCATCGGGGTTGGGTACGTAGGTAGTCTCTTCCCCCGTCTTCCCTTGGGTCTACATGCCTATCGTTGTCGTCCCGTTCCGCCGGTTAGTGGTGGTGGCGATGCATGGAAGGGTTATGAAAACCTTTCCTTCAAACACGTCGTCGGGTTGGTTTGATCCATTTGGCGTGCGCCTAGCTCTTTCGTGAATTATGATTTCGATTGTCGGGAGGAGAGGGGGGGAAGGTCTTGCGGTCTCTGGTGACTCCAAGCACGGAATCATGGAATGCGATTTACTCTATCTCCCGTCGTTTACTCAACCCCGAGACGGATCCGTCATCCACTTGAATTCTTTTCGATTTACGTTTATTCATTTGTTCCGCGCTCCGTTTCCTCAACCTCTGACGCTATGGTTTTCCGATTCCCTCCCCGTTCCACTCCGTCCCGTTTCCCTTCCAGATAACGGCCCCGAGGTGTGCGAGGAACGCGAGCTAGTTCCGTGCGCTGCGATTCCTTGCGTGCTTCGTCGCTGCGTGGTTTGTCAGGCGTCCGTCTCCGGCTGCCGGACGTTTGCTGGACTACTCCAATGCCAATTCCTGTTGTTGATTCTACGGGTCGGTCGAGGTGGATTTTTGATACCTATCGAATGTCCATCCGCGTAACCAATTTAAATTGTTCGTTGCGACAAAATGCAGTATGATCATGCTTCACGAGTTGGTTAATGAATGCTCTCTTCCTTCTTAAGTTCTCATTAGTCCGTCTTGAAAGTACCTTTCTTTTCATCTCCGTGATTTTATTTCCAATGTGTAAGCAACGTGCACAAAAATTATATTCAGTTATACTCTGTCTCGAGCAGAGCCATTGGCGTTTGGAAATTGATCATTGTAGGAAACCTGCGTGATTAGGGCATGTTAAGCTGCGTCTTGAAATTTTTTGTGTCGCGGTTCGTAACTTGCCTTTGTTGTTGTAAATTATAATCGAGACACTTTTGTAAACATATTAAATGGCCGCAGTTCACTTTGCAAGGTATCATGTTCTTTTGAATATTTTTATAGCAGTCGAGTTAAAATTCATGCCGACCTGAATGTTTTTCTCTCCTACATATTTCTCTCTAATGAATATACGGTAAATACGTACGTATGATTGTCATCAGCCATTGTGTTGATGTGATACGGCTCTCCCTTACTGTTTTGATGTTTCTTCGTTTTTCACGTTTCTCCATCAATTTATCTTTCCAATCGCCATTTCTTCGGTATTTGTCTTTGGTTTTGCCTCATAATATGCAAGCATAATAAATACATTCCTGTTTCCCTTCACTGCCGTCCTCAGGTACTAACTTCACCCACATACACTGCCGAAATATGTTTCTTATGCTTTGTGAGAGTTGGTGCTTCGTGGATTATAGTATTTCCTTATTTGATGGAACAAAATTCACAAGTATGTAGTATTCCACAGATAATTCATGTGTGAGCGATCGTTTCTCTTGGCCAAAAATTGATTCTGAATGAGTTACCACATTTTTATACTAATTAATACTTTGATTGTTTGGTTGTCGCACCATCGGCGTGAATTCTATTATCATTATTTTCCTGGAGTGTTCATCGCGTTTCCATTCTCTCCAATATTCTTCCCTCTGGTGATTCCCAACGCAAAACCCTCGCAGCCGTAGAAAATTATTCTCGATTGGTGAAATATTTTCTCAATTATCCGCAAGTGGCCTATTAGAGAAGTTCTAATCAATTCTAAGTGTTTTGTGTCGTCTTTTGGAAACAGTATATGAGCTACGAAGCCTTAATCAAGATGGAATCATTTCTTCATCCTGCTCAAGTGGTTAGAATACTGAGGAAAGAACCTCGCATAATTGGAAAACCGCTATCTCATTTTGTTTTCGTATTTACAAGTATATGAACAGCGCGGGGAAGTAAAGGCTTCGCTCATTGCAAGTCAAACCCAAAAGTCGTCGATAGGTACACTTTGGTATTTGAACGGCGTAAAATTTACTCTAGGCCCAGAGCGAAGGCTGTTATTGAGTGCCGTGTGTCTCGATCCAGTGCAACATATTCCGGAATTCCCTCAGATAGTATTTTATTCCAATTTGGAAAGGAAAAAAATCCACTTAACCATATTTATAGTAACCCCGTGAGGAACTCCGACATGACAATTATTCAAAGCCATAGACCTGCTTTATCGGAATGTCGTGATGATAATTTAAGAAGACTGGGTACTTGAAAGTGAGCGACGTTAAATTTCCTGTAATTTGCAGTAATTAAGGCGGTGTGATATCATATCTGCCGGGATAACAATTTTTTAATCGCGGACTTCGAAAATGTTACTCTGATCACTTTTGTATTAGAATGGGATGTTATTTAGACTTAAAAAGTTCATACCTGTATACGCACGAATCACAACGTGACCCACATTTTTTTAAAAGACACATTATCAATCTAAAGTTGAGAAAAATACATTTAAAAAAAGAGAAAACGAAGCAAAGTGGTTCAAAAACAAAGCGAAATACCCAATTAATCAAATTTCCGTCGCGAGAAATTAAAAAAAAATGTTGTATTCAGACTGAGGAGAATTTCACGAAGTATGCACTGTAAGTACTGTCAGGCTTCGGCGATAAATAGACAAATATGTCTTCCAGAGGTGTCAACAAATTCGCAATATATGTATCGTGCCTCAGTGTATGAATTTTTTTGTCGCAGTGTGCTCCTGTAGCGGAAATTTTTTAAAACTTGGACAGCCGCGCTGGACAAAAAATTGTAGTTTCGTGTTTTTAAAATGTCCAAATATCATTTTCCACTGTGGCGTTATTTTATATATAGTAAATCTACTTTGCATAAATTCAGTATTTTAAAAAGTATTACCTGCCGAAGTATCAAAAATGTTTAAAGGATGAATGGATCCAATATTAAGATAAAACCTGCCTGCTTAATCCCCGGGAATAGGCAAATCTATCCCAAAATTAAACACGAGCAAAATTTTAAAAAACCATCAAATATTTTACTCCAACCCTTGCGCTATAGTTTTAGTTATTCAATTAATAGATTATATAACAAAATGACAATATTTAACATCAATGAAAAATATATAGATTGAAGCAACGGACGGAATGATCGTAAAAACAATTTTAACGTCATCGCCTTACCGTTTTTATAAACACCTAAATGACAGTTTTGGTGACAATCGAATAATTCTCTCGGATTTTCTAGAATGTGTGCCATTTAGCAACTATCTGATTGGGCATGATAAAGACGAGTTATACAAAATATCGCAGTGATTTTTCGTCAAGTGTGTAATATGGGTTGAGTTGAAATTCACTCCCCCAAATCTCCATCCCACAGACCGTATTTATTGCCCCAGGTTATTATCCGAGAGCACACTGATGTGAGGACGAAGGAAAGCGACTCGTAAAGTCCGTAAGTAAAGTAAACTCCGAAGGAATTCATAGGATTGTCTCAGTTCTTCTCGCTGTCTTCGTGGACTGAATTTTCACCGCGGGCGCGAAGGACGGCAAGGGGAGAGGTGCCCAAAGAAGGGAAGCCGAGAGAAAAATCATAATAAGACGAAGAAAATTGCATGACGAATAACATCCTGCGGTACATCCTAATGCGCGAACTTTCACATAATGGACTCCGATTTCGGACTCTTCAAACACGACCTCATCGATCATCCTTACATAAAACTTGAAATTCATCACGTTCAATTATTATGAGTATTTGTCGCCATCATCCAAGCATTTCAGTGCTCCTAGGCCGCACGGAAGCTTCTATGAACATGTTTTTGGATAATACATTCGTTTTCGTGGTGTTCTCCATTGAGAAGAACACCCTCTCAACTTTCAGGATTGGACACCTATCTTGGTGTGACTACTTATATTCTGATCTCCAGACCGAAGTGAATTAAGCGTCAGTTGATGATAGCATCGTATTAATAATTATTCATCCTAATTTCAACAAATGGAGTCTATTTTTGGGTATCCATATATTTCATCACCTGGCATTCTTAGCATGTTAACAGCGTCTCCTCATCTCTCTTCCCCTCTTTCCCCTTGACCGCACGCTCCATCTCTCCACGGCCTCCCACCCCTTAACCCCCGAACGTCTCCTTACCGATCCCTTTCGTTTTTCCCGCAGCCCCTCCTCCGCCTTCTTCCACTCCCCCCTCCCTGAAACCCACTACTCTCGCGAGTTAGGTATGCAAATTCGTGTACCCTAACCTCCCATAGATCCTCTCTCCCTACCTCCCCCCCCCCGCCTCCTTCCTTTTCCCGTCGGCGAGTTCAAAGGGAAGCGGGGAAGAGGAATGCCGCGCGACTGCTAATGGATTCGCTCGCGTTTACATCAGAAGCGGCGAGCGTCTTCTGCCTTTGTCGGCTTCGCCCTCCCCGTCCCGTCTTGCCCCTCTCCTCCCGCGGCCCGATCACCCTCCTCCCTTACTCCCCCAAATCATCCATTCCGCCGGAAAAACGTCCTCCACTCCATCCTCCCCAACCCTCTCCCCCTCCAGCGGAGGTATGCGTTCCCGTCCCACTCCTTCCGCCACTTATGGGCCTGTTGGCGTGGGGAGGATTACAGCCTCTCCTCCCGCGGGTGTGTGCGGGAAAGAGGGGGGAGGTCGCGGGTCGCGGTCTTTGTCCGCGGCGATTGCGTGGTCGCCGCCGTGTCCAATCCCCCCTCTCCTCCCCATCCGCTCGCTCGCACCACCCCGCCGCACCCTGCTGTGGTGGCAGCTCGCAGGGCGAGTAATATGCGGACGACGATGCAGCTCCGTGTCCTCCTTTCTTTCGTCACCCTTTTATCAAACAGTTCCGTACTGCGTGAAAAATTCCAGAGTCAAAGCTCTACGTATCCATTGTCTATTCCTATAGTTATGTTACCTCTTCTGGCGGAAATCCCATCTCGTGCATTTTTATAAACTCGGGCTATACCTTTTTATTACATTAATCAAAATATAAAGTGTCCCCTTCTGGTTCATTTCTTTCTCTGTCATAATGGCTTTATCGTCCTCTGAAGCGACATGTTGATCTATTTCTGTAAATTCCATTTGTTTTCTACCACGCGTAAATTTCGAAAATGATGGGAAAATTTGCACTTCCTCCATTATATTTATTCCTGCTTCATCATTGCTGTTCCAGATTTAATCACTCTCATTTGGCCACCATGTATGTTTTTAACTTCCCTTCTGTTAATCTAAGGTATTTGTTTGTTCTTTAATTGTGTATATCATTCTGTTCCGATCGACAGTATTTTTCTTTTCATCGGTAAATAGTCTCTAAAAATTGTAGGACATTTTCTTGGATTTTTGCATTCTTCAGTAAGAATTCCAACCACAAGAGTTACAGCATCCCTCGTTTCCTTCTAGTATCTATCTATCCTAGTTTCTATCTAGTATCCTTCGTCCCCTGGTTTTTTTTTGAAATCCAAATGGATCATTATCTCTCTCTCTCTCTTTGCTATATATTCGATTTTTTGTCGATAATGCTTAAGGGGTAGATTTTATGTTGACCTTAAACCTGGCTGTTCGAATATCTACAATTATATTAGCTTTCTTTATTTTTGGAATAAGGACTAGGATTTTATTGGTATTTTAACTAGTGATCATTACGATTTTCGCAGGTTATTAGTTGCAGTTTTGGTTTAAGTCTTTTTCATTCCCACCGAGCAAGTTAAATTCTCCCCAAATTCACCTCCCTACTTTTTAACTGCCGCGAGTGAAACCATGGTTTCCTGTTAACCTTTTTATGCGCAAATATTGTATTACGGCATGCAAATTTTCCCGATATGGATTGCCTCATTAATCATCTCCTTCCTGTACCTCTTTTCAAATAAAGATTTCACAAATTTTGTGACATTCCCTATTTTCTGTGATCTCATAGGGATTTTTCGTTTCTACAAAATATCCTTTGAGTCTTCAGATATTTTTTGTAACTACCCTGTCCCCTTACCTACTGGCATTAGGGTGTAGTGATTTCCGAAAATGGTACATCAATTTCTTTAGGAAAGTATATATAGACTGTATCTTAAAATGAAGTATTTGAGACATGAATCTCTGACATAATTCTCCAAAATTGAAGGAGTACATTCTCGTGGTGTTATTTGCATACCAAATCACCATTCTAACTCTGCTAGAAATATTTATATTTGTAAAGATTTATCAATTTTAATTTTCGTAGTAATGGGTGCGATGCGCGAGAAATTCTAGTGGAAATCATATTTTTCACTTGGGTAAGCCTAAAACATTCATATAATTGCAGTTATCAATGCTAATGCTCTCCCTTCATGTTTTTGATGGCATTCCTTTCAATTTTAGGTCTCCAGAGAAGCTAAAACATTCATATAATTGCAAATATTAATGCTAATGCTCTCCCTTCATGTTCATGTTTTTTATGGCATTCCTTTCAAATTTTCAGGTTTTCAGAGAGGATGGGGTTTTCAGCGCCCAATCATTTGCCACTTTGTTTTCGACGAACCAAAAATAATATTAAATTTACATTTCGATGAAAGGGGAAACGTAGATAAACGATGTATGCGATGAACTCTTTCTTTTGGTCCTGCACATTTTTCAATGCGATATCGCATTTCATTATTCGCTAAAATTCTGTGAGTCTCTGTGTGTGTTTGTGGGAAGGGTAGGCGAGGAGTGGACAACGGAGAGTAATCGCAAGCTGCATTGTTTGGTTCCCCGCGCGCTCGTTTCATTCCGAGCAAATATCTACGATAGCCATCTCTTCTCGTTTCGTTTTCGAATCCTGACATTCCTTTTTTTTTTCAAAAAATAAACCTCCCTCCCTCGCTGGAAAACAAATTTTTCGAATTTACCTCTCTACTTGTTAACCGCCGCGAGTGGCAATTGCTATTTGTAATCTGCGAAGCATTAATGCCTCCGGATCGTCAATATATTTTTTCCCCAGAGTTGGAAATTTTGCGTGCAGGTGCATGCGTACATACATATACTTGGGGTTGGGGCAATCTGCTTTTAATGCCACGTTTCCACTTGGCGCCCGTTATATTTCCCATTCCCACCCTCCTCCTTCCCCCTCCGTCTCTCTCTCTCTCTCTCTCAGTACGGCACGCTCATTCAATTTAAGTGCCTTCGAAAGCTCTCCCGTGGACCACATTCGAGGAATGTCTGGGTGTGTATGCGTGTTTTTGAAAGGGGTGTGTGCGCGCGTGCGAAAAAATAATTGCGGAATGAGTCGCTCTTTATGGCGTTTGTTGCCGTTTTCACATCCCCGGGACGTGAAATGCAACTGTTGTAATGTCGTTCGGGGTGCCGCTATTTATTCATAGGTCCGAATGATGAAGTTCGACGTATTTCCAATTCATTCGCGGCATCCTGAAGCTCTCGAGTGGAGCGGTTGAAAAATTCAGTCAAAATACCCCGAAGTACGTGGGTAGGTAGGTATATATACTCGTACGTGGGGGAGATCCGAGCGCATATCCTCCCTTTTTTTATTCTACCGCCCTCGTTTAGACCACGGCCCGCAATGGGAATCCGTCGTTTCACTTTTTTTTTGTTTGATTTTTTTTGCTTTGCAGTTTGCGCGTACGTGCGAGCGTAAAAATATCGTGATTATTTACGATTGCATTCGAAAACGTTTTATATCCGTGTTTTGATATGACCCCGCTTTAGTGTTTGGTCATCCGGTGACATTTTTTTTTCAACACGGACGTCCACGTACATTCGCTTGCCTATACATGTGCTACGCACTCGATGATTGGTATTCATTAGTGATGCCGAGTATGCAATATGAATGAATATTCATTTAAAAAAACTGCAGTTGAAATCCCTTCGTCATTTCCCCCCCCCCCCTTCACATTGTTTTTCGTCGGCAACCGCAATGGTGATTCGCGAAAAATAAAAGTGTTTAAAATGTTATTTCATTTAAATCCATTTTTAATCTCTCAAAGAGGTTTTTCATTGTTTTTGATGCTGCAGGTGAATTTTAAAGCGAAAATAATGATTGGAAAGTAGTGCGATGTTTGATGCTCTTTGATTGGAAATCGTTTAATACGTTCATTATGGTCGTTCGTGATGTAGTTAGAGAGGTTTCTCTGGCTGTGAAAGGCATTGGACATTTTGGGTTGGGTTTTTTTTTCTAGCACGACATTATATCTTTCGACTCACAGCGTAAGTCGAATCCTAATCTTCCTGGAAATTCGAAAAAGAAACCCTTAATACTTCCGCGTTAATATTTTTTCCTCTCGAAATATTTTTTGCGTGAAAGTTTTGAGTCTATTTTATTCTAAATATTCAACTTTAATCGCTTCTACCGTCGCAAAACTCTGATAAAATTTTGAGAATCCTAAATTTTAGATTTTCATACCATGCCACTGTTAAGCAAGTGCCCACTGTAGTAGAATGTTTGAGAAACTTGACATGTTATGTGGAGACTCAGTTTTGCAAATAACCCGAGAAAGGTTGCGGTGGGTTCCTACAGTGAAGAACGGCTCCTCACCCTCGGCTCTGTTCAACTTTACTACAAGAAGTTAGTGGTGCCCTTTCCTCATTTAAATAGTCCTAATTGTAGCACTTGTCCCATCATCCGGTTCATACATGCATACAATGCGAGCAAAATATCTCTTTGTTTTTAGGTATTTGCTATCATACTATATTTAGTCAGTTGATGGGAGTCACGTTCTGTAACCTCCATGATAATTGGCCCCTTGAATTTTTCGAAGATATTTCCCGTGTTATTCCCTTGGGATTCCATGGGCTCTTGGACAATTTAATGTCATCCCCATCAGTGTTTCAATTCTAAAATTGGTTTACTATAGTTCTCCTTTCTTCTGTATTTAGTGTTAATACACTCATCCCCTGATGGCTTCTATGTTGTACGTCCTTCTTAATTTGTCCCATTTAGTAGCCTCCTGATCTTCTTCGCGGGCTCTTCCCTTTAATGTTCCTCTCCAATTTGTTGTTTTACTGAAACCAGTGTACCGCGGGGTGGATCCAATCAATCTTGTTCTTCTTTGCTTTAGAATTCTCCATATGGTCCTTTTCCTCTCCTCTATACACTTCCTCGTTCTTCATTTTGACTGTCCATTTAATCTTCAGAATTTTTATTTTCCCTCAGCACCGTGTCTCAAAGGTTTCTATTCTTCAGTGCTCACTTTTCCGGTGTCCCATATTTCTGATCCACTTAGTGTCATACTCCATACAAACATTTTGACGAACTGCTTCCTTTTTTTGCAATTTGATTGTACGTAATAGTTACCTCTTCTTCATGAATGCCTTCTTAGCTTAAGCTACGCCTAGTATTAGTCGAAATGTTTCCGTCCCATGTTATAATGGTTCCCAGGTAAATGAAGGATTTCACTTGCTCTTGTGTTACTCCTCGGATGGTGATATCTGCCCTCAGCTTCTCTTTTACACGTACAAGAGTTATAGTTTTCTTCTTTTGATGATCACATTCTCCAAGAACTCGGTCCATAGCTGTCAGGCATGCTAGCAGGTCCTTTTCATGTTTCGAAAACTACTGCGATGTCATATGGAAGCTGGAGCATGTTAATTTCTTTGCTATATACCTCAACTCCTTTGATACTAATATCCTGTGGTTCTTTTATTGCCTCTTCTAGATACGTTGGATAGTGCTGGCGAGAGGATGTATCCTGGTCTCACTACTTTGTTTTTTTTTTGGCTTCTACCCAGTATTTTTTCATTTTCATGTTTGTTACCTGATTATTATAGAAGTGATGTTTTTTCTTTTGTTTCTGTGTTCTTTCCCAAGCGCTTGTAGTAGTTTGAACATCTTGCTCCACTTGGCGTTGTCGAAGGCCTTCCAAGTCCACGAATGCGGGTATCCTTTGCTTTTTTCACCAAGTTCCTTGATTATTTCTTCGCTTATTTTTGTCATCTCCTTGTGCCTTGTTGTTCTTCAGACAGTATTACGGCTCTTTTGCATTCGCTTCTTAGTATATCCAGCGCCGTTTGTCTTCTTCTATCAAAATTTCTTCTTTAATTAAGTCACCGTGAAGCTGTTTCGACATTTGGTATATTTCTTCAATATATTTCTTTCATCTCTTCCCATTTTCTTCGTATCCTATTAGAATCCTTCCATTAGCTTCTCGGACGTTGTGAGTTTAATTCTTTTCTCTCTCCTTGTTGTTTTATTTTTTCTCCCTCCTTGTTTATTCGCCATGTGTGGAGCACTTTCCACGTTTAGATGAAATTTAATTGAAATATTTAATGTGAAAAAGAACCAAAAGGAAATTTTATATACGGAGTGCTATTGATGAGCGAGGAATCAATATTGTGAAATTCCATTATTGTCCGTGTGCTATTTTCTGTGGTATCCCATAGTTTACCACAACAGTCAATTCAATGGAATGCCGCAGAATAATAACGGGACATAGACAACTTTGAACATTTTGCAGAAAGTTACAGCACAAATAGGTTTTTACACATCGCCATGGGTCTACATGCACTTGTTCCAAAGCGATAAATTCTGGTTTGCACTACGTTATTATTTTGCTTGTTCAGCTCTTCATAGTTTCTAACTTCCATTCACTTACCATTCACACTGCAATTCATGCTTTCCAAAATATCGGTTCTCTTTCTTCCTGTTTCTCGCATTCCCAGCGTGTTCCCTATTATCACTATCATACCCCGTACCTATCGTTACCTTCCCCTCCGCCACATTTTCTCCAATCTAATTTTGTTTAACGAGTTTATTTCTTCCTCCAACATACCTACATATGTATAACTTCGGATATTGTTCTCTTTCTGGTGAATATTACGTATTATTTCTAACTTTTTGCGCACATCTTAAAAACCTCTAATTTACGGTCACCCACTTTCCTCAATGGTCAGGTTTAGGTACCATGTCGCTCAGTGCCATGCGTCGACGTCGTCAGTGAATTTTCCTAGTCTTTTCCTCAAAGGTACCGGTCTACAATTTCCTTTGTCTCTCTGTGTATATGCGTGTTTTACTAAGGCGTTTAGTTCCCGTCTTATTATATATGTAGTGCTATTTTTAGGTGTTGCTTCTCGTAGTAAAAAAGATCTAATGATTCGATCACGTAAATCATTTCTGAAATCCATTTCTTTAAGATGTGTCTGTTTTAGTCGTCCGTTTGGTCTCGTGTATTTGCTTCTCATGCATCCTGCTATTCTTGTGTATTTCTGTATTGCTGCACGGAAATTTTTATCCCATAGCACAACAATCTTTTCATTCATCCATTCACCTCGCATTTTGCCGCCCCTCCCCGTTTCGCCTGCCGGCTCCTGCACCTTCTCCACCCCACCCCGTTCCCCACCCTTCTCGGGTGAGGCGGATTGAGGGGGTTGCGGGTGGGCTGCCCTCGGCTCCGCCCACCACTCACTTTTACTCCTCAAGAAGCTAACCGAATTCCCTCCTCTCCCCCCTCCCCCGGAAGAAAGAAAAAACTCCTCGCCTCTCCTCGTTTATATTTTTCCGGAACACCCATCCATGCCACCCCCACCTCTCCCCCGCCACACTGCTCCTCCTCCCCATTCCCTCTTCTCTCTCCCGCCTCCTACACCAAAGGCCTTTTACCTTTTACGAGCGATGATGTTCATTTCGTCAAATATATATATATATATTTTTTTTATTTTTTTACATTTTTCTTCAATAAGAGGGAGAGTGGGAAGGTGGAGACGTGCCCTCCCGACTCCCCTCCTCCTGTGCCTCAGCTGCTTCTTCCTCAAATTCAATTCCCGCAAATGAGCGATGAAGTGCGCGGGGTGAATGGGGTGGGGTGGGAAGCGAAGGGCCTTGGGGGTATGGGAGGAGGGTGGAGTAGTCCAAAAAGAGTTTGCCCTTGGAGTGGATCCTTAGGTGGGAGGAGACGAGGAGGATGGTTGGCGGGGGAGAGAAGGGGTGCTCATGGGTTTGGTCGGGGGTGTCTCGTAATGAAGGAGTCAGGGGGCTCCATCTCGAATCACCATATGAAATATTTTAAGCTTCCCTCCCACTCCTGCCCCCCACCCCCCACGAATAATTTCACCCCGCTCTCCCTCACCCCACTTCTTCCTTCTCCCTCCTCCCCAGTGCCCCCTGCCTGTCCCTTTTCCCCTCATTTCCCGCTCCTCTTCACCTCCGACATTGCCTCTCTCCCTGCCTCCTCCATCTCTTAGCCCACCGGATTCCCCGGCCTCCCCTCATACCCTTTCGCGGCGCGGCTCCTCCATCCGCGCCTTGGCACTTCGGCCCGGCGACGCGTGACGACTCATGTCCTTCCTTCTTTTCTGGTGCCTCCGTATGTGTGTTTGTGTATGTGGGATTGATGTGGTAAGGGTGCATATGCATTGCATCATTTGTTGTTTATTAGGAGGGATCGGAGAAAGCATCTGTTTCCCAAATAATCCCCATACGTTGCCCTCCTCTATGAAAATCGTGAAGAGTAGGCGTATGATCTCCATTGAGTGCTCATGCTCATAATCCTATACTCACACGGACACACTCAAATTTACGTTAGAAGAAACCGATGGAATTTCCAATTTGGTATTAAATTTGTGAAATTTCGATGCATATTACATAGTAACAAAAGTTCTCATTAACATTCGGACTGGGCTCATTTTTTTAGCACATCCTTACCGAGTGTGGCGACTCTTAAATCTCGTATAGGCAAGCTTCCACAAATTTTCTAATGATTCAGGCTGAATAATTGCAACTTTTCCACACTGCGCAGAAGTCTGCGCTCTTGAATCTTTTTTAAATTATTCTCGTATGCAGCATGTCATTTTTCTTTATTCTATATATTTTCATTTAGGCATAACCGGATGAATGGCTGTGGTCAAATGAACAATGAAAAAATAAGTGGGAAAATTTATTCTTGTTTTTTTGGAGGTGCGTACAAATGACGAAAATAGGATTTTATTTATCGAAAAAAAATCGTTAATCTCTGCGCCTGTGGCTATTGCGTACGCAGTCAAGCTAAAATATTTTTTTTCAACAAAGTGTCGCAGTTTCCTTCATTATTCATGTAATGATATCCCGCAGTGATCAAATTTATGGAATTGAAAATGTCGTTACCCCTCGACTTTTTCATTTCACTCATTTTTATTTTAGGCATTTCGGGGTGGCGTTCCAGGAAATATTTGAATATGCCTCCTCCCCCCCCCCCTCTTCGGATGGCATTTGTGGAGAAACCATTCCTTACGCGCGTGGTATTTAAAGCCGGTTTATCCGGAATTGCCAGAATTCAGGAATGCTTTCCATCGTAGCCTCGTGATTTTTTAGTATTTTCCCTCGAAGCACCCAAATTTAACAACAACTTTGTTTTTTAAGTCTTGATTCCTTTCTCAAACCCCCATACGCTAGCTAAGGCTTTCACTTTGGTTATATGCCAGTTTAAGATACGTAAGTCTTTTAAGGTCAATCATTTTTTTATCATATAATCATGCAATATTAACACACTGGTGTTATTATTTTTTACTAAGTGGTTCAACTTTGCATATTGTTAATGGTCTTGTTCTGACATTGTTTCATTTAAACGTACCCTATCTCTCTGATAACGGGATAATCTTTGCCAAAATAAATTTGTTCAAATTAAATTGTTAAATGTAAGAACATTTTAAATATGTTTATCGATACGAAGTTTTTATCATGGTATCGATCGCACTTGCACGTGTACATACTCGTATGTGCTGGCACTCAATGCAAGCACTTGCGTTGATCTACGACTATTTAGGTATTCTTATTAGTTGCTCGTTCGTCTGTTTTTTTTGCTGTGGTTTCTTTGGCACTCATTGAAATTACAGCCTCTCTCCCCTATCGTTCTTGCCTCGAAAAAATTAACACTTTTACTTCACTACGCACAAGCTTCCCTTGGTTACTTCTTTTAATTTATCAACAGGCAGCCCCCACACAAAGGTAGGCAAAAACGTACACTTCAGTGGTCTCAGAGGTGAATAAGGTGGATGATGGTAATCTTTGCACTCAAATTAGGTAAAATATGGACTACATCTTTGGTTTAGGCCATAGAAAAAAACTTTTAAAGACACCGTGGTCGTTATATACATTTGATATGAGTAAAAGCTGGCAAAATGTAAATTACTTAGACGGGTAGTTCTGAAGATTGGCAATGTAGATACCTACTAATTTGGATACTGGAATCCATAAAATTCGTCTTTTGGTGTGTTTCTCGCTGACGTAGTGCTGTCACCACCGACGGATTCTATGGGAGCTAAGTCTAACATCGCCTTCATGTTAAGTACTTCACCCTGAAGGAGATTAGACATCTGTCGAAACGTTGGCGCTGACCGATTGAACTATGTGATAGGAGGCCCAAGAATTCTTTTTCCAGATCGCCTGGAAAATACTTCATTGTTTGGTTAAGGTCAGATGGTGAAGGTTGAATGAATCAGGGAAAAGGCCCGATAAGAATTCACTTAGCACCGGGAAAGTACTAATTCATTCACGTCTTTGTAACATTTTTTCTCGCGAACCTATTTTTACCAACTCTTACACATGCCTACGTTTCAGTCCCTCAGATTTCCCTCAGGTCTTTTTTACTATCATAGTATTGATGAATAAAATTTTAACCGAATGCATTTCGCCACCGTTCTTATTATGCCATTGTGGTCTCGCTGTGTTTGATGGATACAGTGCGACAATATCCTTCCCTCATTTTTCCAGAGAATGTGATGATTCTTGTTGTTTATTACTGTGTCACCATTTCATCATCATTAAGGGAAAATCGGTGGCCTGTAGTGTTGTACATTCACAGAATTATGCAAAATGGCGCAAACTGTTCACCCGGGATGCGGGGTGACTGAAAGGTGTCAGGGGTGTCGGAATCCCGCTTTGGTCATGGGGTTTCTCGTTATGACGGATAGATATTTCATGGGTCGGCAGTGCATTTGAGTTAATAGTACAACGAAACTTAGAGCCATTGGAACGTACTGTATAACGAACTGCTAAAATATGATCTCTTCCTGTAACTATGCAAAAATTGCCGTTTCAATCCCACGGCGAACATGAATGTTTTGTTTTTCTACAAAGGATAGTATTTGGTTAAATTGATTGGACGATGAGAAGTAAGCCGTTGACGCATCATAGATGATCGTTGATCCATCTCTCGGTAACAACATTTTCATGAAACTACCAATTAATTTTACGAGTATGGTGGTGTATCGATATTATCTACTCTCATTTAGTCCTCATTCTTAGCTTTTACCCAGATATCATCGTTAAAGTTGATGGTCTTCCTTTATGCCGAGACCTATTTGGGCGGAAGAATTCTTCACCTTGCATTCCCCAGTTTAATATCAACTTCTGTCTTCTGCTTTTCTGCCACAGGTTGTAGTCATGGCGTGTGGCAAGGGGGTTCGGTTACCAGCTTTTAGATTAAATATTGATTGATGTGCAGTGATGTGCAGTAAATTACGAGGGGAATACTATATGATTCTTTTTAGCGATCGGTTCTGTAGTAATTTTCCCTTGACTCATCACTGTGGTCCTGCCTACCATTGTGATGCGACGCTGAGATTTTCCTTTCCGTACTATCGTTATAATTGAGTGATTCATACTTTGCTTAAGTGTAAGTGGCACTTACAATTTTTGAGTTTTAAATGTCTCGCGACATAGGCCTTTAAATGATAATGTGTTCTGTCTGTTCGTCCATGAAGAATCTTCATGAAAGCGGCAGCTTTTTCTTCGCATCCTCTACCTAGACTTTTTACCTTTAATTGATACAAGTTTATTAATTTATTAAGCTTCTTCACGTCTACATCCACACAATCACCGCAAAGGCATGTGACGGAGGATGTTAGATAACCGGCCCGCAATACAAATATATTAATTTATGCATTACTTTGCGTAAATATTAGCTTATTTGCAAACATACCCGTACACTTACACTCTTGCATGCCTTAAAATCGCCCTCCCCCCCCTCTCTCTCACTCTCCTCCTGGCATATGCGGTAGGCAAAATACAACATGATGGCCTCTTTCACCTTGGACATGCACCCGCGCGTGGATATGAAAGCTTCCTTTTAACTCCCAGCCACAAAATGATTAAATGCGGAGGTCCAAGGTGGGTATACTAACATGCGCTCGTGGCGTCCCACTGGTTATGTCGCAGAATAATGAATGATACTGAACTCCTCGACAGTCATGAGAAGGCATTATCACAATAAACCCCCTTCAGTCTTACATCAGAACGACCCTCGAATTTAAGTAGCGCACCATTCTGCAAGATCTTCAACAAGAAACGGACTCGAAGGTTTAGGTGGGGTGAATGGAGCCAGCCTGTCGCCTTCGTGGTTGACACACTTGTCCCCGTGTCTCCCTTCGTCACCGACGGTCCCCCCCTCGACTCCTCCGTCGTCTCGCCCTCCCCACCCCCACGCCAAAGATCTCCAATCGAGTGTCACCTGAATCTCCAATCATCTCTTCTTGCATGGAGGAGGTGGGATCCCTCTCGAGGTCCTTCTGCCCGCCCAAACCCCTCTGAGCGCTGAGAAGCGACCACCCCCAGAGGATTGGAATTGAGGTGGTAAAGCGGAAAACGTCTCGAGTAGGCCTGAGTAGATTGGAGTAACGAGTGCCGAAGGCTTAATAGAAGTGGTTTTCATTCCCCTCCCCGGCGCAGAAAAGGGCAACAATTGGTGTCGCTTCGACGCGGTGCTCAACAGTCGGCTTCTTGCATCCCTATCACTCTGTCCTTATCACGCACCCCGAGACTAATCGGAGACTTCCAATAACACGAGCAAAGATCCCGAAATTCTGAAGTCCTTAATTAGCCCTCGTAAACAAATTGGCCTCAATATTATGTTTAATATGCATGACGGATGTCTCTATGTTGTGTAAATTAGAAATTGCATAACGAAATGGAAAAATCATCGCTGTGCATTTAATTTTTTTATATTCTATCCTACCAGATTGAACTATAATGAATGTGGTGTAAGGTAGTTGTGTAATCTTATTGTTAATAATCCCGTGGTGAATCGTTGTTCACCAATGTCCGTCAATGATTACATGATAACTGATGTTACCGGTGGTCAGCCGGTGGTTGCATTATCCTCCCGGCTCCCAGCCCAAGGTAATGTTTTACCTAAATAATGAGTACCAATAGCATAATGTAGATGGCTCTACCTCAGAAGTCAATTTAATGATTAATATAACATTGCTCAACAAATGAATTTCCCCTCGATTTTGCATTCATGCAGAATTTTCATATTGAGAGGGCCGTTAATGATTAAACTGAGATACATATTTTTAATTAGTTATTAATATTGTTTAGTAATCAAGGTCAGGAAATACGACTACGATCGTACTAGTGTTATCCGAATCGCCGATACACATACGAGAAAATATTTTATCACAAGGTCCAGGAAATTTCCACAATTTACCTTACCCAAGGCCAAACAACTACTATAGACGCAAATCTCCGGTTTCTCTTTCTCGGGATAGGTCTATAAATAGCCAATAAGAAAATTTGTATAGCCACGACACATTATTTGAAGCGTTTGAATGGATATGAATCCGAAATCTTAATCACGTGGTCTATTAGCTGTTGGAAGCGAGGTTTAAAAAAACATGACTGGGGCTAATTATGAGGTAAGCGTACCTCTTGTACTTCTTGTTCACTAGTTAGGATGTTCATTACGGTATCATGGCCTTCTTCGTACCCTTATTGTGCATCCTTTAGGATTGTGAAAGTGGAGGATGTCAAAGCGGGCGAGAAGGAAATGAATGAGAGAGGTAGATGAAATTTGATAGCACTGGGAAATAGACCGATAGGCCTAGTGTGCTGCACCCCAAAACGAACAGGGTACAGGGCATAGTTGCTTCCCGTTTTCGTCTCGGGACTTCGAGAAACACCAGAGGCGAACGTGAACGCTAATTTAGAAATCCAACCCGGACTGCTCGATCCGACCCGCGGTTCCATTCGCCTCCTCCAGTTCCAGCAGCTCAATCCCCCCTCCCCATTCCCCCCAAAACGAGTCGCAGCCTCCCCACCTCCTCCTTTCTCTTTCTCTCATCTCCTCCTCCCCTCCCCATCATTTTTTCGTCGCCCCTCCCTTTTGTTTGCCTTCCTCCTCCCCTCTCCAGACCGGAAACCGCACTTCTCCACTCACCTCTCCTCTCTCATTCCCTCCCTGGCCGGCCACGTCTCAGCACTGCAGGTGTGACTCTGAAGTGGCGTATAAATACAACCTCATCTCTCCACGCCACGCCTTTCCTCCCTCCAGCCACTCCTCTTTTGTGTGCGAGAGAGAGAGAGGGACACCCACCTCCCGCCACTATCCCCCCCTCCACACGCCCCATTTTCTCTCTCCTTTTCCCTACCCCCTCTCTCGCACACACCGCCGTGAGAGTTTACCTCGCCTTTCTCGTACTCCCCTCTTTCCACCGACCCTCCCATACCTCTCCCATTAATTTCCCGCTTAATTCACGTTCCCTCTCCGCCCCTCCGCAAGCTTGCCCGTCATGCCTCCTCCCTCCTCGTGCCCTCCGTGATGTGCGCCATCGTTCTTCGAGTACGGAAGACCCGAATTGGAACGACGACGCACGCAACAGCGGTGGTACGAAAATTCTGTCCATCTTTTGAAACACCCCCGCGTTCGGATTTGGTCCGCGTTTGGTTTGTTCGGATTCGGTTCAGTCTTCGGAGGGTTATTGATTATGAGCTCTGTTCGTTACTTGTTGGGCATTTGATTTAGATCCTGAAAGACTTCATTTAGATATGGCCTTATTGTTTCTCTCTCTGTTCGATGATTCTAAGTTATGGTCCCCTAGTTCACACTGTTTGGAGTCTCCCTTTCATGAATTATCCCTTGAAATCGATTCTCTTCAGTCAGCTGGCGAAATTCGATCAGTTATACCTGCACTTTAATAAACACCGCCATTTTTTCGGCGAATGACGTTTACTAGGTCATGTACCAAGAAATCACAAAAATAACCATTGAAAAACGATGATTTAATCAATTATTATGTAATTTATTGTGTAATTAATATGTAGTTGATTATTATGTATTAATTAATATGTAGTTCTATGAAAGAATATCAAGACACAAATTGATTAGTCGATGGCTAAACAAAACGGAAAGCCGCGTTAGACAATTTCCTAAACTATTAGACGTGTGGCTATTGGCTACTACTATTTTCAATAATAAAAAATTGCATGGTCTTAGTTTTGGAGGTATAAGAATGAAATATTTTTAGTATATACTATCGTATGTATAAAGGTATATTTTTAGTTCTATATATCACCTCGCATTTAAACTTTGTCAAAATATGCTGTGTACATAAAATCCTTCATTTGTATTTACCGGACATTTAAAAATCAATATATCAACAATTCAAAATCATATTCAATTATTTTAAAATTTAATATTGCTCAAATGAAAGTTATTATTTTATCTGATAGTACTTGGTCATAAATTATCATTTTTATATTTTGACTTCGTCATAAAAAAATTGGTAATGACCTAAAGCAAGTTTATCAAATAAAATTATGAAAGCCTACAGATCTCCCTTGGCATAAAACTGAAGGAAAATACAAACCAAGACTGAAACAATTATTTATATGCTGATACTTAGCGAAAACAGAAAAAAAGTACGTATGGTTTGACGTTGTCACTTAATACTCGCGGCACTAACTCCACCTAGCGGGGAATATGAGAAATGATTGAGACCCTTGTTATTAGCACGGTAAAACGTTGAATCGGATGAAATTGTCGCATGGTTATGCCAGTTGATGAGGTGAACATGCTCACTAGGTAAGAAAATATGAAGAAGTTGTTATTGCGTTAACTTTATGCCAGGAACGAAGTGGAATCCTTCGTAGATCTATCGCGCGAAATTGGCGTGAGAATCGTGACACGATATTCACTTCAAATTGTAATAGAAGTTAAATTGAGCCTTATTTCATCACATTTCATTACTTAGTACCCTGCAAGCCTCACACTAGAGTGTATGGTTGGGGGAAAACAAAAATTACGTCGAAACATATAGAAACTAGTTAATATTAAGACTTTCAAGTCATTATCATGGAACAACTTTCGGTTCATTCTATATATATATACGTATAGGTACGCGTGATGCCATTGCAATAATGATACCACTAATCGAGAGAAATATCGAATACAATCAGGACGTATTTGCCTGTTTCGTAGATTTCGAAAAAGCGTTTGATAGAGTGAATTGGGAAAAACTAATGCGTGTATTGCAGAAAATGGGAATGAATTGGAGGGGCAGGAGACTGATCCGCAACCTGTACATGTCTCAGACTGCTCAGGTGCGAGTGGGGAACGGAGAGTCCGGATGGGCAGTGTTAGGAAGAGGTCTAAGGCAGGATTGTCCATTGTCACCGGTACTGTTCAACGTATATGTAGAGGAAATGATAAAAGAGGCATGGGAAGAACTGGAGGTAGGAATGAAAGTCGGAGTGGAATTCGTAAAATCGGTTAGGTTTGCTGATGACCAAGCATTAGTTGCTCAGTCAGCCAAGGGGTTGCAAGCATTGCTGAGTGAATTGGAAGTTCAGTGCAATAGATATGGGATGAGAATCAATATTAATAAAACAAAGGTTATGCGATTTTCCAGAAAGAAAAAGGCTATGCTAAATATTAAAATAGGCGGGGAAAAGATAGAGCAGGTAGAAAAGTTCACGTATCTCGGAAGTGTTTTGGACCAATACGGTCAAAGTAGTAGGGACGTAAGTAGAAGAATTGCACTAGGCAAGGAGGAGGGAGTTGATGACGGGGACGTGGAGTAGGGATGTTAAGACAAGACTCGTAAAAACTCTGATATGGAGCGTAGCTATGTACAGTGCAGAAACGTGGTCACTGAAGCAGGAGGATAGACGTAGATTGGAGGCTTTTGAAATGTGGGTGTGGATAAGAATAGAGAAGGTGAAATGGACCGAAAGGAAAACAAATGAGGAAGTACTGCAGATGGTGGGTGAAGAGAGTTGTTTGTTGAGAGAAATCCTATGGAGGCAGGAAAAATGGATGGAAGGCGTATTGAGCGGTAGTGGAATGTTGAAGAAGGTAATAGAGGGGAGAATGTTGGGCAAGCGAGGAAAGGGCAGGAACAGGATAGGGATGTTGGACGGGATGAAGGGAGGAAAGAAGTACACAGAGATGAAGAGGGACTTGATGTAGATTAGGTTGCTGGATTGGGTTTTGTTTGGAGTTACAAAATGTTTATTTCATAGTTGTGTCCATCCAAAAACCTACCTTAACCGGTAGATTACCTTTTAATAATAATATATATATACACATATGAAAATATATATAAATATGGGTCGCCGTAGTGCAGGTGGTAGAGTGTCGGACTACTGACCGGAGGGTTTCGAGTTCGATTCCCGGGCAAGGCACTCTGGGCACCTGCAGCTCCACCCAAGCTATGTGATTTTTCGGGTACCAGATCTTCCTGGGAAACCATAACCGGTACCAGGAAAGGAACTGGACCCCCTACCCTGATAGGTGAATACCCGTCGGGGTTAGTTCTGGGTGAACCCTATCATCACCTACCAAACCGATATTCGGGTTGAATATAGTATTTATGGGTATACATATATGCAAACACGAAATCCCGCTATAGAGCGACCAAATATACATTCACATGGCAATAGGCATAAGGGATATGAACACATACTCGTGTAAAGGACGAATAGAGGAGAGGTGGGGAAGGTGAAATCGAGCAGATCACAAACGCAAAAATATTTCCTTGATCGGGAGTTGGACACCGGATCTTTCGACTTACCGGGCCGATGGTCTAACCTTATCTATTCCTTAATCATAAGTGCATGAGACAAGTCCAATGCCTGCTCCCGATTTTGTAGATGTTTAATGCAATGACTTTACGTGACTGATCATCACCATAGGTTGTCTCGACGAATTTGTTTACTGTGTTGAAAAGTTCTTGAAAACTGTCATACACCGAACTGCTTTCGACTGAAGCTCCTCCTTTCTGCTAAAGCGCAAGCGCAACGTGGTACGGGAAAATCCCTGTCACATATTTAGCGTGAATGTTTAATTAGGAGTTTACGCGAAATACCTTATTTCCTTTTTCGTTTTGTCATACATGTAATGAGACTTCTAATGTTCTTGGTTAATCCCTATATTTAGAATTTTCTTCATATAGCTACTGACTTTTGTCACTTAGGCCTCAGGTATTGTAGGTGGAGCAGTCGTTTTTAATTTTTAAGGCCCGGTTTTTTCATTTGTATTAGAACCGTTGATGGATTCCTGGAATCCGTTAAATTGCATTTGAAGTGATTCACATTATAAATGAATTTCGAAAATATCTCGGCTATTATTATTCGGCATTGCGGAAGGGATATTGAAAATTTGGAATGGAAGTTTTGAGGAAATTTAGATTTGGATTTGGTTTCCTGGCTCAGGAGAAAACTGCGATTCGGGGTAGACGAAGTAAAATCAATGAGG
Source organism: Hetaerina titia (assembly GCA_037158775.1). Lineage (NCBI taxonomy): Eukaryota > Metazoa > Arthropoda > Insecta > Odonata > Calopterygidae > Hetaerina > Hetaerina titia. Next base: position 80,778,836 of record CM073772.1, read on the forward strand.
AAAAAACCCGCCGACCTGGTGTGTATAATGTCGTTACCGCATAATTACATCGTTAATAAGGTGTAAACAGTAAAATTAATTGTTCGAATTAATTAATTGGTGCTTGTCTCATTTTATTATTTCCGAACGGGTACGATTTTCACATTGTGTTCTGCGGAATTTAATCCCTGACCCGGCACAATGACCCCGTAAAAAAAACTGATTTTCAAACTTGAATAGAAAAAATTGAACCACGATGTCATGTCTACCTACCGACGAGTCTGTAAAATATAATCCAACAAGAAAAAATGGGTAAAAAATGGAAAGTGGAATAGAAAGAAAGTTTTCTCGGATATTTTGGTTCTATAATTTGTTTTCAATGACACAATATTCGCAAATTGGATGATTGGAGACATGCAAAACTCAAGAATTATAGATTTATTGTATCCCTATCCCATATACGAGTACCCAATCCCTTTCTCAAGTAAAACGCATGCCTTTTAACCAACAGCCCCTGATGATGATATAGCTGATTAATCTTTCTAATCGATCCCTCCTTCCTCAAACGCCTGTTTGTCATTATCCATTCGTGTACAAGCGAAGAATCTGCTGAATATTTAAAATGATCATGTGTAGTCTCTCAGTAATTACATGACATTAAAATGTTATTTATATTGAAAAATTTTGTGATCTCTTTTCCGAAATTTCTTCGACTTCTGGTTTTTAAAGTTTTCTTTATTATCTCCAGAAATAAACTCTAATGCTTCTTTTGGAAAAAATAGCGTCAAGTTAAAGAGATCTCAACCATCTCAAAGCAACCATCTCAATTTAGCTCTCGATCCTGCGCTCTCGTATAAATTATTTTTCCATACTCGGGATAAGGTCTGGTCATGCAAATTGGGGGGAGGGAGCAAAATATTGCGGAAATGGTATTTCTATTTGCTTCTACATCTTCCTTCATTACATTTCACTCAAGGGCTGCTTTGCCTCTCCAAGAGACTGTACCCAGCGTGCGTTTCTCGTCGGTGCGCACTTCCCACCCTCTCACTCTCTTCTCTCTCTCTCTCTCTCTCTGTTTCCCCCATTCGCCCCCATACGTCTGCCGCAGTTCCTGACGAGGCATTTTGAGGAGCCGAGGCTGTCGACAAGTGAGCCCCATAAGCTCACTTGTCTCACCAGGGGTCGAGAGGCCAAAATCCCACCTCTCATCCAACTCCATGTTTCGAACTCTTTCCCGAGGGTGAAATCCTCTTCGCGTCGCGATCCCTCTCGCCCCCAAGGAGATGTCCGCGATGTAAACCTCGGGCAGAAGCTCCTGAGGCTCCAAATGGGTACAGAGATGGGAATCAAGTACGGTTCGCCTTGGGAAGGTCGAAAGTTTCCTGCTCCTTAATTGCGACGGTGAGGAAATTGTGGAGCGGAGAAATTCGAGGTATTTTACCTAAATGTTGAACTTGCCCCCTCTCTCCTCTCCTTCAGTGTTGGAATGTAATGATGAGGGAAAACTTTTCCGCTAGTCATTCTGACAGAAAAAGAAAATAATCTTGAAAGTACTATAGCATAAAATTTTAATCCATAATTAACATTTTTAGTGCCGTAGCGAACGGTTTTTAACGATAGTGATACTTGAGATAGTGAGACAATTTTATATAATAGCTGTAAGGTAATCTACCGGTTAAGGTAGGTTTTTGGATGGACAAAACTACCAAATAAATAATTTGTGACTTCTAACAAAACACAATCCAGCAACCCACTCTACATCAGGTCCCTCTTTATCTCTGTTTACTTCTTTCCTCCCTTCATCCCGTCCATCATTCCTATCCTGTTCCTGCCCTTTCCCCGTTTGGCTAACATTCTCCCCTCTATTACAGTCTTATGCTATAAAAACACATTTATTTTCATAATGGGTTGTATGTATCGTTATCGATATATCATCAGGTTTGAGTTATGTGTTTTTGGGTTGAAAAAAATTTCTTCTCCATCCCTCTTTTACCACGAGTACTTTCCAAGTTTCCGACATAAATTCAATGAAAGGCCCGGATTTTTTTTCAGAACTGAACTACAGTCTAAACTGCGGCAGAATAGGTGAAATGTCAAAATTTTAGGATAACAACGGAAAGGAACCCCGATATCCAATTATCACCGCTAAAACATCCCGAAAATATTCTCAAGGAAGTACGTTATAAGGCATAACTCGTTTATGCTTGGTTCGAATTCATAATATACAGGGCCTGACCCAAAAATAAGTCGAATAATTTTTTACCACCAATGCAGATGGCTGGAGTGGGGTGATTAGTGGTGGGAGAGGTAGTGGGAGATCTTGGAAAAGCAACGCGGCCCACGTCAGTTAACGGTGGGCATTTACAGTGTGCGGACTGCTGCTAGACTGGAACCCTGTTCGAGGGTAACGTCACGAATTCACGAGATCACGTTTTATTGAACAATTATATACGATAAAATTGTGCATTAAGCTTGGGTAATTGGTTTCGGAGAACATGGCACGTTTAAGGATGCTTATGGAGATGGAAATGTGTCCTAAATGATGATTTTCTGCTTGCACAGGATGTTCTGGGAGGGTAACGAGGATATTGCCCATGAGGAATGCCCTGGACATCCACCAACACACACAGTGTGATGAAAATGTGCAAAAAGTGAGACACATGCTCAATTCTGATTGACCCCCCCCCCCCCCGAGAATCAGGATGTTATCAGAAAAGTGCAATATTTAGAAAACCACAGTGCAATGCATTCTTATAGAAGATAGCCATGAGAAAGATGTCCCAAGGTGATCCCCGAGGCGCTGTCACAAGACTGCTTGTTTGACAATCTTGCCTTTGGCCTCTTGGACCACGGTGAAAGTGACCCAATATTTTTAGAATAAGTGGTTACTGGTGATGAGACATTGGTCTTTGAGTACGACCCAAGTATAACCTTCTAGAGTACCATTTTGGACCACTGGATTATGTCCAAGAAGGCATGACGAGGGGCCTGAACGAGGGCCCTGTTGATGTCTTACAATGAAGCACACCACAACTGGCGGAGGCCCTGGCTTTGGCGTGTCGATACATTAGGGTGGTCTTTTGAAGGATTTTAGTAAGATGTACTTTGATCTGCCGTGACCTTTTCCTCAGATTTATAGTATTCTACTTATTTTGGGAATGACGTTTTATATATGGCGGAATATCATCATCGTTAATCTTCAAACCGAGGTTTGTTTTTCTGCACAAAGGCATGCTCCAAGACATGCATATTTTAAAGCATGATGCCTGCGGATCTCTTCATCCCTTCATAGTTCCTTGCGGTGACATTTTCCAACGTCTGCTTCTGATAATTCAACCTTGGTCTACCTTTGCGATTGGATGGCTTTATTAGTTGACAATTACAATACTGACCGGAGGGCGTGAACAATTCGTGGGTAGGATTTCCCTGGGATATCGCAAGCGGCACAGGCAGAAGAACTGACCATCTACCCTGAATGTGTGGATTTCATACACCGTCAGGCTTAGTTTAGGTGAGTTCTCACCTCTTAACCTAGCATTTGGACCGATTTTTTATTAATTAGAATAGAATAGACATGCCTATGCAGTACTTTATCGCGAAGGAGTATGTTAGCAGTAGGGTATATTTTCTATGAACCTTGGCATTTGCTATAACTAACATGGTAGAACACTCCTTAGATCCCATAGTACGCATTACATTAAATCATACTTTAGAAGATGCGTACACTGCATGTATATTTGTCATCAGTGTCATTCGATGATAACTTTTTAAAAAGGCGAATAAATATGAGTTGCGTTGGTTTTCATATAGATTATCGGGTTTAGATTATTAAATATATATATATTCATATGAATATATATATATATATTCATATATATTCATTCAAACATAGAAATAGGTATAAGGAAAGGGGATATAAAAACACATAAAAGCCGGGCACAGGACATGTGGGGAAGGCGGTTTTTTGACCAGATCACGAATGTAAAAATATTTCCTTAGCCGGGATTTGAACACCGGACCTTCCACTTGCCCACTTATATATATATTTAATAATCTAAACCCGAACTTGCAAAACTAGTCTTTCGTGGTAATTTTTTCATTAAGAACATATTGTTGCCACTTTTTGAGTTCCTGATTCACTATTTGGTCTCTTTCCTCTTAGGAGAGTCTTTAAGTCACTGTATATGTTGTAAAAATCATTGTTTAACTGCCGAATTTGTGTGGAAATAATATTATTCTGAGGGTCAATTATGTACATCTAAATGTAATATCTTTGTAAGAGCAAGCTTTTCACTGTATACTTGTGAATGCTGATAATTCCGAAAAGGCCGTCCGTCTGGGATGGCTTTTCTTTTGTGCTCGTCTCGCATTATTTTGCTATCTCTCATCCATCAACGGGCTTTCCATTCTGTACACATTCGCTTTGTATTTGGCGTCTAACTGCCTTCACCGAAAGTCGTAATACCTTTACACCACCCCATAGGTATTGTGCTCATTCTGAAATGAGTTGAGGAAATAATGTTTTTGATTCCACCCAGCCATTCAAATTCTTTCCCGGATTCCCCCTCACTTATAGGTGGGAGCGAGCGGGGATATTTTTTGCCCACACATTTTGCGCCTGTTCCTGTTTTTATCCGATTATAAAAAAAATTCATGACGCCCATTAAATTTCGCCGTTCGATATCCATCCGCGTCGTAGCGAGAGAGCCTTTGTGCTCACTCTGTTAAATTGCGTATTTTTTCTTTATTATGATCATGAAGGACGCATAATGGCGTCTCCCCCTTTTTTTTCCGTGTCCGTATGTACTCCGCTCTGGCCTTCTTTCTTTGCTCTCGTTACAAAAGATGGGATTTCCAAACAGTAAAAAAAAGTAAAAATAAATAAGGGGGATCCGTTCATCACATTTCCTCCTTCCCTTTGTGTGCATTCCTCTTGAAAAGTCCGACTCCCCATTCGTCTCTCTATCTCCAACTTCTTTCCACCCGTTGGTGTTGCTGCCGTGTTTTCGTAAGGCTTTCTTTCATCCCGGCCCCAACCCTCTCTTTGTGCCTTCAAGGAACAGTTATATAGTATAGGTGATTGTGTGTTTTCCTCTAAGTAAGGATGCCTTTAGCGTATTTCTTTCCTCTTCCTCCCGACCCACCTTTCAAGAAACCCTCATTCCCGGGTTTGATGCACGTGGGATTTCAATTTTCCATCGTGCAGCCACGTCAAACATTCTACAAGCACTGATACCTAGGCGTGTGGCAGGAGTCGTTAGGATATCATCCTCAGTCATGTAAATAAATATGAATGTGATGTGTTCGTAATATGAACGTCACATTCCAATAAAGTCTTCTTATTGGGCCATTTAACTTTGTTCCCGTTGTGATTGCAAATTGTGTGATGATAGAAGTATTTAAATGTTTTGATCCTGGAGAGCCTCTTATATTATCCTTCTTGTCTCATCTGATATAATAGCAATGCAATCATTATATTTACATCATTGTCACGAACAAAAACTCAACTTTTCTCTACCGTTTTAAAAGCCATACTCTCACTTGTTCTCTGAAATGTTTCACAAATCAAGTCGATCTTCTTTGAGCTTTATCCAGTGTAAAGTTATAGATTTTCCGATGTTTCCCAACCATTTGCTGCTAATTATAAGTATCGAAATATTTACGCGCGCTTAGTAATTGATTCCATGACCACCGTAAAGTAATTTTGAAGTTGGCCCGCCACTCCGAGGTGGATACAAACACTCCATTTCGATCGGAATATTGATACCAACTTGTTCTGTCGTCTGTCATACTTATTGTCCACCAGTAAATACCTCTTTCAAATCTTTTTAGATTAAAATTATGTGCTATTTTTGCTCGAAATGCGAAGGAATGTCGTGTTTTGCTGTCGTTTTAAATATTACTAAAATTTTATTGTGAGAATTCTTGATAAAAATTTGTATCGAAAGCTAAAAAAAATTTTTGATCAGTTGGTATAGCCCGTTGTCAACGAACATTACCTCATTTGTGATAAATCTTGATGGAAATATTTTTTTCGAGAGCGAATAAATATTAGTTGTAATTTTTTTCCGTGTAAAACATTCTTAATTTTATTGAAGGTGTTCATTTTGTTTTATTTTTTCATTTTATTTGTGAAAAAGTAAAAACTTTCGATTACTCTTCCCTTCGTGGCGTATTAGCTTACTTTTTTCCTTCTCCTATGATCCCGATATTATATCCCGAATCGTGGGTTATCTTACGAATTTATATCTCCGTCATTTTTTGTCGCCAAACTGAATTCAATGTTTTGGAATTTATTTTGTTTTCCCGTAAGTTTTCTTTTACTTGTGTAACAATTTCTTATTTTGTGTCATTTCTATTATTTTGGTAACTATTCATGACTCAGAAAGTTTTCTCCACGATGAAACAGCCCATCGTAAACATTCGGTGTTAGGAACCACATTCGTTAAGTTCCGCGTTAGTGTACCTTCTTGTCTTAACGTTAAAATCTTGTCAACCACAAATGGTTATGGTAATGCCTGTTACTGTGATGTAATAAATAGATAACCTTCTGTAATCGTGAGGTATATCACTTGCTTAACATTACTTATTGTTTTACTTGGCTTGAATAAAAAGTATCAGTAACAGTTTTGCCTGACGTGCTGTACGTAGCAGCGCGCTCGCACCCCGCAGGCTTGGTGGTGGGGGGTCGGACCACGCGCCAATCGCCTGCCAGCGCTCGTGCGGATCTAGATCGTGTTTTTAGTGGATCCCTGTCGAGTGGCTCGGTTTGAGCACAACATTCAGCGAACGATTGAACAGCGGTACGCCATCAAATTTTGTGTTGGACTGGGGATATCGGGTACGGATACTTTGGGCATGATTCGCCAAGTATTCCACGATGAAAGCATGTTCCAAACTGCAGGTTTAAAGTGGCCAAGCTCTTCAAAGATGGCCGAGAGAGTGTGAAGGACGAGCCTCGCGCTGGATGGCCGTCGAGGTCAAGAACCGACGACAACCCGCAAAGTGTGCGTGAAGTGCTGAATTTAGACCGTCGGTTACGTGTGTGCATGATTGAATATCATATTGGCATTGATAACATGACAGTGCACATCATTATCACTGAAATTTTGGCAATGCGAAAGATTTATGCTAACTCCTCCCGAAGGTTTTAAACGCTTGAGGCTCCAAGGTAACCGACTACCTGACGGAAAACGGTATCGAGGCGATTCCCCAACCCTTTTACTGTCCCGTGTTGGCATCAGCAGACTATTTCTATTCCCAAAACTGAATCCTCCCTCAAAGGACACCACCATGGGACCCTAAGTGCTGTCAAAGAAGTTTGCATACATACCTTCCGGAATCCGCCTACATGGGAACCTTCGATTCGCGGAAAAACCGCTGGCAAAAATGAGTCGGCTCTCAAAAGATGTTTTTTTAAGAATTTTGAGGCATTGTAGCAATACCTGAATCAATATTCCCGAAACTTTTCCCTATTCCTTTTATACATACCTTTTACACGTATGTTTCCTATTGTCAGGAGGGCAATGGGTATAGTACGAAGTTGACTGGTGTTCGTCCATTCATTTTCCAGTGAGAATATCGTTGAATTTCGTTTTAAGCAGATCGTGTGCCTGCTTTTAGTCACAATCATGTTAGAGTTTAGAATTGAGCGACGTATGAACAAGGATATCTTCTAAAACCCTTTAAACCTCATAAGTTTAAACCCCTAAACAAGTCTTTCGTAAACCGAAAAGCTAAATGTTATTGAAAAATTGACCACGTTTGGATACCGGAGGAAAAAAGCTTCCCTGCCCTTAAATAGGCATTCACCGTGCCCTGTGTGAAGTAGCTCGTTTCTCCCCTTTCACGTATCTGCCTCCCAGGGAGTTTTGAAATTATAAAACAGTACTTTCGACTGTATAATCGAATGCCAATGTTTCCTCGCGCTGGAATAAGAAAGTAAATGATTTTACGGACTTATGTTTCTTACTTTCGCCTTGCAAAAAATGGGTCCTTCCATGCAAGGTCACATTTCCTGCCAGGTCACCTCATGCGTGACACTGGCCACGTTTTGTCACACTTTGACGAATATTTCACATCCTCTCTTTCACTTCGGATGTGACGTAATGCGAGAGAAGACGGCTCCTCCTCGTAATTCAAATACTTAAAAAAACGCACATTATTTCTCCTTCCTTTTAACCCTCCCCCTTCCTTTCCTCCCCGGGGCTCAAACCCCCCTCTCCCCACCCTCGACTCGCCCCTTCCAGGACGAAGCCCCACAAACTTGGCGAACTTCCTACATGCGCTCTATATTCAGCAAGCAAAGAAGCTTCGATCCTTTTCGAAATTCTTTCCTTTTTTTTGTTATTTTTCGTCTTTGAGTGGAAAAAAGAAAGGAATGGGGGGGGGGGGCGGGGGGGGGCAACCAGAGAGCAGTCGTAGCGACGCTGCGCCACCTTTCCGCTCGACTTGGAAAGATCGAGCTCTTCCTACATCTTAACCCCCCGCAGCTTCGATCCGACCTCCTCCTCCCCCCCTCACCGGGTCCAAATTCCTCTTTAATGACAAACCGCCCTATCTCTCTCCCATCCCCGTCCCCCCCCCCCCAGTCCCGAACCCTCTCCGACTTCGCTCTCGGCCTCCTCTTCCGGATGCCCTCCCCCCCCCCACCTTCTTCCCAAAGCCACCTCGAACTTTGTGACATCCAAAATAGCATCGATACCCATGCGCCCCTTGTCTGTCCATTCCTCCGGGAACATCTCTCACATCCGCTTATATTGAAGCCCATGATTCATTGCGATGTTTCGTGACACCCTCATCTTTGTATAACTTTCCCTGCAGGAAGTCATAAGGACGTATGGCAGGGGAGGAGGCGTGGTATTATTATTAATACGGATTTCCCTGTAGTATATTTTTTATGTTTTTAATAAATAACGAGATAATTGAATTATCCGCTTGGGAGTTGAACCAGTATGAATATAGAGGGGTCCTAACTCCCACATTGTAGATGATGACACCGAGAACGTGGGCCGGTGTGTGAAATTCACACATCGGGGAAGGGGGACCAGATCCTTTCCCTTTAAAATTATATTAACTTACAATAATATTATAATATGTTAATGATATCGTGTTTTATATCAATGCTTTCGGTTTCTACCTAAATACCTAATATGACTATACTGAGTTGCGGTATTACCATTTCTGTCGAGGCACACATTAATCTAAATACCTGCGCGGATGGAGGATTGATTTTTCTTTTCTTGTTCACAATTTGCTGCCGTATTTCGTGCGAAAAATATGTGTCTTTTTTATGTGCGGAATTTGAATGTGTCATTACGTTTTGAATGTGGTCACCTCGGAAACCTATTTGTTCCACCGATTAATTCTTTTAAATAGGGGGAATGCCAAATTCACGACAACCGTAAAGGAAATAGATTCCTCAAAAAATACTTAAAACACAAGTAGCTGTAAGAGAGGACTCCACTCGTGATTTCCTGTGACAGCGTGGGGTCATCTATCTACTTGTTAATAAGAATTTTTCACGTTACAAAATAAAAAATTCAATGCTACTGCTTTCCATGAAATCAATATCATACTTCGTCTGTATGTTATGCGTTTATTCAATGTAATGTTTTAGATTTGAATTCATACGATATCCTGGAATCTGGCTTAATTTTCTGTGGCAGGGCTTAGTCCACATCAGAGATGGAAAATCCATTTTAATGTAGAAACTGAAAGAGCGATGTTACTTCTCGCTTGTCAGACGTCACCTGGAATAATCAGCCAATGTATGGGATTCTCATTAGACAGGTTTAATAAAAGATTTAGATCTTGTACAGCCTAGGGCAGCTAGATTTCTCGAAGGATTCTAAGACAAAGATATTAATAAAAACAATAATTGGTGCTTGCACCCTCTGCCAAACACCTTTTTGGTGAATTGCGAATTTTTTGTGTGGATTTAGATCGTTCAAATGGCGGAAGAAAATGGTTTTGTCATCAGGTTTACATGGGTCTCATGTTTACGTTGCATACGCGTAATTTACATTTATTTTAAAATTTGTCAGTTATAAATATCCACAATGTCTCTCTCTTGCTTGTAATGACCGTCGGTATTGATTCTTTAATTACAGTTATCAGAGTAATTCACTGAAGGCACGTTTTTGTAAGTTATTATTGGTAGTCAGAATTAAGTGGATGCAAAGTGAATTATGATTTTTCTTGCAAGGCGAGGAGTCATTTAAAATTAAATGCATCCGGCTATCAAATATTCTTTCGCTCGCATACTCATTGTGGTAGTCGCGCAGATAATATTAATGCACATTTGTAGTGCATGCATGGTGCATGCATCGCTCTAATAAAGCCTAATCGTATGAAATAAACCCATTGGTAACCCATTTAAGGTGATAGCATATGGCGTACATAGGGCTGACGACGTTTCACTCGGCGAAGTTGGGATGCGGGATTTATGATGGATCGTAGTAGTTCCTCAGTTAGTGGAACAGCGTTTCATTTCCTTACTGTGTCCGGGTTCGTTCGTGGTCTCAACGTGAGTGCCGCTGCTCGAAGTCCTAGTTGAGTACTCTTAGTTCTTCTTGAGTACTCTTACTCTCGCATGGTACGCTTACCCGGGATAGTTTTAGACAATTTCATGAGCATCTTGGAGCTCCACTCCCCAAGTTTTAACCCCCTCTCCCTCATTACTGCCTTCCCCTACGGGATTGTACTTGGCTACCACACCAAGCGCAGTGGCGGTTGTAGAAAACTTGGTAGATTGAGGTTAGGCCAATTTCATATCTGTAAAAAATATTTCAATTAATTTTTCTCGCAAAGAAAGCTGAAAATAGATGTAATTTAAAACAGTTTCGTTCGAATTTAGAGATCGCAGTGAATCCTGCCAAATATAGTTCAATGCTCTTGTGACCAAAGGTGCTCAGAAGTAGGGTCACGCATGCAAGTAATATTAATGTTGACTTTTAATGAAAGCCGAAAATGTTCCGCGAATTCGGCCGGGGGGGGGGGGAAGTGGGGTAAATTGTCAACCCTCTTGCATCCGCCACTGAGACCAACGGGTCTCAGTGTCCATTCGCCTCCCTCTCCAACGATATATACAATTGGTTTTTGTAATTTCGTGGTGTCCTTTGTAAGACGTTTCCATTATTAAAATCACCATTTCGAGAGAAATGAAAGTGGGAGACTGAACATCCCAGGATATTTTTGACTGGAGAGGAACTAATTTAAAGTTAAAACTGAAGGTGATAACGGCAGCGTGAGTGAGGGAAAAATATAATAAATTAGAGGGAGGTTTTCTTATCTCCCGAGTTTAGAACTTATGTGACAAAAGTGAAATTGCTCATTTGGTTTTAGACTACCTGACTCAATTCATTTTGCTGTAATATCGATGAACTTTGCAAACATAGGTTCAGTTAAAGCAATGTCTTTCTTTAATATACTTGAAAAAATGTCGAATGCCATGCTTTTGGAAAACCAAAGGTTTAGTTTAATCTGGTTTCGGTGAATGTTGTTTACTTTAATTATTGATCTGGGGTTCGATAGTTTATATACCGTTAATTTATTTCCGATCTAATGAAAACGTTTTAAAATATTTCCCATTGATGAACCTGACGAAGCACATTAATCAATAAGAATTTAAAAAAGAAACAAAGAAACGGACCTCTGGTATCAACTTTTGATTAGAGCGTGATACTTACGGTGAACTGTCAGCGCGAGGCGTGGCTTGGAAAAAAATTAAAAACGGAATCGTTGTTTTCGGGCAGGAGCGATAGTGCGAAGGCCGAGGTCTTAATTTCGCCCCAAATGAAGTGCTCGAGTCTTCTGCTGCCTCCCCACATCCCGCCCGCCCGCCCCCACGGCCCCGCCTCCCGCCTCGAAATCCTTTATCCCCCGTCACATTCTCTACCACCCGTCGCCCCTCCCTCCTCTCCCTCCTCCAAAACCTCTCGCCCCACTCCACCCATCCGAAATCATCCCATCCTCCTCCGCCTCCAGGGACCTCTCTCACGCCCCTCCTCTCCTCACGCCGCCTCCCGAATCTCCACCCCCCCCCCCACCTCCCCCAGTTCGCCGCCCCCCATTCAATAAAAGCATCTCCCGAGAGGGAAGGAGATAGGAGGGGGGAGGGTGGCGTAAGTAGGGTTAGGTGGAAGGTCTGAAGGTTGTGCCTGTGTGTGAATGTGTGTGTGTGTGGGTGGGGTAAGGATGGAGGCGGAGTACGGGGGAGGGAGGGGGTAAAGAAGAAGGAGGAGAAGAAGAAGAAGCCTTGAAGCCCTTTTTGCAGGTCGGGCGTGGGGCTCGGTCTCTAAGCAACGCGTGGGGTGGCGGGCAAAGATGGGACCTCTCTCTCTCCCCCACTCCCACCCCTTCTCTTCTCCCACCCGCGTCTTCCCACGTAGGAAATTGAGTGGAGTGGGGCGGGGAATGGGTTTTTCGGGGCGAGGAGGCGGGTCCACGGGTGAGAGAGGATAGTGTGCGTGCTCTAGAGGGTTAGGCGGGGCCGGGTGGGTGTAGGGATGGGAGTCGGTGGGAGGGGGGCGGGTTGGAAAGGGGGGGTGGGGCAGCGCTGGAACTGGAGCGGATGAGATGGGCGAGGAAATGAGGGAGTCCGAAAGGATAGGGCTCGGCCCTTCCGTCTTCCAATTTCTAAGGAGGTTTCCTTCCTCCCTCCCTTCTTCCCTGAGGGCGGTCCTTAAAGCGCTTCCTCCTCCGCCCTTCTTCTCTGAAGCCTATCTGCCCTCACTCTCTCTCTCTCTATTTGTATCTCCTATCCCTCTATCTCTCTCTCTTTCCCTCTCCCCGCTTGGTTTTTACCCCCGCCCCACCCCCTGCCCCCGGGCGCTCAAGATCCCTTCCTTCCAAACTCCGTCGGACGAAACTTCGTTCCTTAGGAGGTTGGAACACTCCGTTGGAGGCGCCCTTCCATTAAAAACTCCCTTTGAGACCTTCCCCATCTCTCTCTCTCTCTCTTCTCCTCGGGCACCCCGGTCAGAGAACTGAGGATAAGCTTCTTCTCTTTCTCCTCCTGTCTTCTCCGTTCCGCTTTCATTTCGCCGTCTCTCCCACTCCTCTTCACCCCTTCACCGACCCGCTCCTTTCTCGTCATCTTATTCCTCCTTCCATCCATTCTTCCGACCCTTCATTCCCGCCTCCCGTTGTCCTCCCTGCACCTCCCCACCCCCTGCTTTGCGTGGTGTTATGCCGTTCGTGTGGGTTGAACCACTCCAGGTTATCACGAAGGTCGTCCCGGTGTGTGGGTTAGCGTCTGTCGGTTGATGCCACCCACGGTAGCTACTATTGCCTTTCCGAACTGTTTGCCTGTCCTTGTAAGCATTGCAGCATTTCATTTAAGTGACATATGCGCTTAGTTGATTTGCTCCTACTCGATAGAATTCATTCATCGAAAAATAAAAATGGTCGTGCGAAGGACAACACTCAAGTACGGTACGTTTCATGAGATCGTTCGAATCGTGCACGGAAGAATTTAACCGTCTAATTAAGAAAAGGCGATCTACTTTTTCTTAATGCTATGTCCCTAGAGAAAACATATTAAGATGATGTATAAATGTCTTTTGAATTTGATTTTTTTTCTTAGTCAATTTTTTTATGAGTAACCGAGAATAAGTCGAAAATTCTCTTAGACCAAGGGAAAACGGGTATTTTTCCCGTGGTAATTGGCTTACCGGACGGTAAATCGGAAAAAGTAGTAGCTTTTCAAATGTTGGAATCAATGTTCTCACTCAATACATCGCTTCAGTCCAGAATTTTTCATCCCCTTTCACTCTTGCGATATTATCTCATGTGAATTGGACTCAAACTCCAAGCAGGCTAACGCTACTCAGCTCGGCCAGCGACAGAAACCTTGAAGATAGATCTGGTGCTTTCCTAGCGTATAAAATTGAACCAGCACGTATTCTCCACAAAGGAGAGGCTTTGAGAATTAGGTAATGCTGCTACTTTTCATTGAGTGTTTTATTCTGAGCTCTTTTCCTCGTGTTTAGTAACTGAGAGCTGTAAATCATGTCTTTGGTTTTCATGGAACTTTTTGATTAAAATTCAATTCCAGGGAATGGATACTGCCAACGGGAAAGACTAAAGGAATCCTGAATGCTAAAGGCCTGAAGCTGTAGGCGGAAAGCCATCTTTTTTTTCAATTAACACCATTTTTCATCGTATTCAATGACTGCGAAAGCACGATTGTTGAAGCATATATGTGTACAAATTACCCTTGAAAAATATCATTCTACTTAAATGTGATTTGAATCCGTATTTTGTAATTACTGTTAATGTGTGCTACGCGGATACACTCCTCTGTAACTGAAATCGAGAGCCCCGGGCTTTGAATGCAGACCAAGGTAATTGATATTTTTTGTTTCGATTTTCCACACATCATACAGAGTACTGGTTTACTTACACGGTTCACTGTGTTCGACGTTCTGTAATAAAAAAAAGGGTGAAGCTTCGGACGTAATGTGGCGGAGAACGCATTGGATAACCAAATAATTATGAATTTCCACCATAGAAGTGTACATTATTCAATTCCAGGTTTCCATATGATCGCATTTTTATCAGGACTTAAAACTAGATCGAATAAAATTGTATTGCTGAAGCTGATAATTGAAATTTTTCGGTCATTCGTCTCTTGGTATTATTTTTTCTCAATACTGAGCATTAGTTAATAACGGCTCCTACTCTTTTTCCTTATTTCTTACCTTCTCTCTTTGAAATCGTGACCGTACCAGTGTTCACGTGTACCTTAGCTCTTTAGAACAAGTTGAGAGAATTTATCTGAAAACAACTCAAAGTGCGTTCTCAGTTGAACATTTCGTGGATTTCAATGATGCAATTGGCAGTCAACCAATCGATATTGGTATCAAATTTCGGCTTTATTGATTCCCGTGATGTAGTTCAGTAATTTGTTCGATAGAGTGAAATGAGGTTTTGACCCGGTGTCGAGCCGAAACACTGCTATATATAGTATTTGCACATAGCATGGAGAAGAAGTACTTCTCGCCTCCCTGTAAGCTCTCCACCGATCCTCGAATTTTGCAACGTTCAAAATATGCATTAGAAAAATACCGAGGATAGCTCGAGTAGCTGTCAGGGGAAAAGTTGCAAAATTTTACTTTTGACTGCCACCGTTTGTGGTTTCAGCTACTCCTCCATTCCTTCCCGTATACCTCTCAGCGCAATATGAATGTCTTTAGAGCCGTCGCTTCCACCGTCTCTCTTCTCCCATTAGAAATAAGAAATTGTTTTGGGAAGCTTAACGTAACCCGAGAGGCTTTGTTTTCAAAGCTTGCAGAGTGATTAACTATGCAATATGGTATTTATTGGTATACCGAATTGATTTGGGTCTTCTTCGGTTGAAGCAGCACTGTTTACAATATTAAATTGATGTCATGTGCAAGTGGGGTGCCTTTCCATGCATGATAAGCAGCCAAACAACGCCTTAATTCTGCGAATAAATTTCGTCAGTGATTAAAGCGTGCGACAATGTCATTAGATCCCCAACACTTATGCTTATAGAATGTGATACTCAACTTAAACGAGGGCAAAAATTTCCCGAAAATTTTATGCTATTTTTGCCGACACGGCGCTCAGAAGAAGAAGAGAACGGAGTGCGCAACTCGATTATGACGCCCATCCCGTTTCCACGCCTTCATTTTGTGAATAAGCAGGCGGTACATGCATATGAAGTCATGCTTTGTACCCTCTAGGAAAAGACTGGTCCTTATCCTAAAACTCGGAATGCTGTCATTAAACCTGGGAAGTAAAACGTGGAAAATTCAGTAAAAATTCGTCCTGAGAAAATCATTTAAGCACGTTGAAGCTTTTACGGGAGTGCTCGGAGAAATATTGGAGCAATGATTCCTAAATATTCGTTGACTCCTTAAGGAGTTTCAACCTGTGTTTATTATGTATTTTATTAGACTTTCTTGACTAAATCTGAATCGGCACATCAATTCTGGTGAATACTATTTGATTTACTTACTCAGAAATGATCCTTGGGACTCAACGTTTGGTGTCCACTCCCGGACACTTTGTTGAGGGGACATAAATACCCACGTTGAGTTCTGAACTAATGCTATTTAGACTCCACTCAATAATGAAAGGAATGTGGACCCGGTGCACTAGTCTAAGTTATATTTCAAACTTTCCATTACATAATACAAAACTTCAGTGTGGACTGCATCACGTCGGTGTCAGTGGACGTCATTCAGACTTTCTGTTGACCGATGGTAGGAATCTCTTGATTATATGTGGGCATAGTTCCTCCAAGGCGTTAGCATTCTTGTTCAGACTCATGTTTGTAAAATTTGGAACAAGCCCTTGATTATTAGGAGAATTGACATGGAAATAGATATAATGAAAAGGGATAGGAACATATATAAAATACGAACACAGGAGAGGTGGGGAAGGCGGAATCAAGCAGACCACAAGTGTAAAAATATTTCCTGTCAAATTAAAATATATATATATGTGTGTATATATATATATATATATACATACATACATGTATATACACTTGTATTTACATACACACATGCCTGTATTTCCACATTTTCCTCCCAAATATTCGAAACCTTCTTTTCCTCCCGCACGCATTCGCTAAACAATAAAACGTTGATTGAATGGAATTAACCAGGTGGGAGGGTGTGGAAACAGTAAAACCGTGTTTCATGCATTCTCTGTTTTTTAGTATTCCTCGCCTTCACAAAGAGAATATGCATCCCTTTCCTTAGTTTACTCTCATTTAACCCTTAACTTTTAGTTCTCTTTGACCACATTAAGAATAACATATATGCTTGTCTACCGTACGTTTATTGGAATGTAAGCATATCCTTGTTTTTCGTAGTCTGTCGCTCAACGAAGATTTTTGATGAACGGAGAAGAAATAGCAGTACATTTCTTAGCCTCGCCTACAAAAGGCGCAGCATGACGGCCCACCCTAAAAGAACCCCTCTTTCATTCTGCAAAATTTCTACCTCACTTAATTCCGTCCAACATGACCATCCTTTCCCCTCCCCTCCCCCTCCCTTGCTTGACACAAACTCTCCTCTCAGTCACAGTATTCAGAATTCCATCGTCAATAAAAATGTTCTTCAACCACCTTCCAGATTCCATTGGATATCTTTCAATAGCCCTCTCCCCTTCCTCACCTTGCGTAGCTCTTAGTTTTTGTTTATTTCCGTACATTTTCCCTGTGGTGATTGTTATCTGTTATAATACACTTAATTAGTCTACTGTTTCTAATATGGGTCCATCTTCCATTCTCCAAGACCAGGTTTCAAATCGATAAAAGAGTTAGGTCTGACCTTCTATATAAACTAAGATCAAGTCGAAGTATATTTTTTTGACTTCTTTACTTAGTAAAAAGAGACGTTTCAGGCATGATATGATGGAATGTCATTATTAATTAAAAATAGCAATTCTCCACAAAAATATATATTTTTTGGAAAATTGCTATTTTTAATTAATTATTCCTTTACTTATCTTAAATGTCATCAGTTGCCTTTTTCGGCAACATCATATTCTCCTAAAATATGTTTCTCCTAATTTCCCGAAAAGCACTCGACAATAAATGCAATATCTTGGCTCTCTATTGCGTGACAATATGCAAACGACTTAAATCACCTGTCTGCTTATTTTTATTTGTATTTAAAACTCTCCCCATCTTACTATTACCATTTCCTCAGGATGTAATTTAGAAAGTGCGGGTGATAATGAACAACCTTGTTTGATTCCTTTGCTCATCACTCCCCATCTGTGTTCTCCTTTCGTTACCGTAAATGTTGCCTTCTGATTCATATTCAAACTTCTGATGACAATCGCTTAAATCGTTTATTCCTTCAGTAATCTTTCATTTTACGCAATACTTGTACTTCCTTGAGCTTTGTCACTGTAATCTGTCAAACGATTGCTCGAAATCCCCGAAAGAGGCAAAAGTATTATTATTTTTTGTAACTTCATTTATTTATGATTCTGGTTATTTTTTGTACCCTTTTTTTATTAGTTTTCTCATCGCTTCTTTGGAGTCGGGTATACCCCTAGCCTTTCAAAACCCAAAATGATCATCCGCTATGGAGTAGTTTGCACCATTAGTCTTCTTGTGATTTTTTCAGGACCACATTTTTTTGCCAAAACACCAAATAGCGTGTTATCTGTGTGCTATCTTTTGTGCAATCATTGAAATATTTTTCGCTAAACGGGTTGGTTATATCTAGTATCTATTAATAATTTACCCAGTTTCATAAACGATAAAATTTGTTAGACGGCTCTCCACCGAACTAAGCTGATAATTCCTTAATGTAAAATGTAGAGCACCCTTCTGCCGTGTGTTTCCGTTAGAAGTGAGCCGATAACAATTCATGTAGCTTTTATATTTATGCATCCTCGTGACTTTTTGAGCAATTGTAAGAAAGCGGTGCATCATGATGAGTGCGCATCGTCAAGAGGCCAAACATTCACCTATATTTTTATTAACAATAATGTATAAAATTAAAAAAACAAACCAGGCTGCGTATTTCTTCGCAAGTGATAGGCATTTTTGTTGCTAATCTCTTGTACCATATATTTTCGTATTTGATGAATAGAAAAACTATCAGCACACCCAGAAAAAAATGTCAGTTTATGCGATATATCGGATGGGTTATATATTGCTCGATAGTTCGTATAAAAAAATGTCGGAGGAAAATGCCGATGTGTTGGTAGGTTTCAGCAATCCCCAGTAGCAGCAGTTTTGTCTCTCCATTTCTCTTCCGCATCGCATGTCCTCGTCCCCTTTCCTCTCTCTCTCTCTCTCTCTCTCTCTCTCTCTCTCTCTCTCTCTCTCTCTCTCTCTCTCCCCCCCCTCCTCTCCTCTGCTCTGATCATCTCGGTCCGTCGCCAAAAACTCTTCCTCCCCTCAACTCACCTCACCCCGCCGTCATCCCATCTCGTAACATTCTCCACTCCTCGCCGCAGATTCCCTTTTCGCTCCGCGTGTAGCTATCATCCGTCCCCACTTTTCATTCTCCGCCGCGGAAGGGGAGGGAGAGAGGGAAAAGTAGGGATGGTCCCACTCCCGCTCCTTCCCATCCGTTCCACTCGAAGACGCCACGCACACTTCGTGTCCTCCCGTCTGTCCCTTTCCTCTCCCTCCCCATTCCCAACCTCCCGCCTCCTTCTCCCTCTTTCATTCTAAGAAAGGAAAAGGAGGAATGGAAGTTTCTGGAGAGAGTCCGCAGCCACTTTGAGTTCACTTATATTTTCCCGATCGTGATCTGCCGGAGAGTAGGAAGTTCCTGCCTCCTCCTCCTACTTCCTCCTACGTCGTCGACCAAACCCCCCCCCTTCTTTCTCTCCCTCTCTCGGCGTCCTGAATACGTCTCCTCTACTCCGCCCCCGGGCCCTCGAGGCTCGCCTCCCACCCCCAACCCCGTTCCATCACTCGCCCTCCCGACGTCCCTGCAACTCCTCCTTCACCTTAAGCATACTCGTCGCTCACTCTATCTCTCTCTCTCTCGCTTCTCATCTCCCATCTTTCGGGGAAGATTTCGAAAACTCATTTGGCGTTTCGAAGGAGTTGTGCGGGTGGCTTTTCGGGAGAGCGTTGGGCGGGAGAGAAGAGCGGGGGTGACGGGTGGACTTATGGGGCGGGAGGGAGGAGGGGGATGGTGGCGTTTCTGGAGTGCATCGTTCCGAGGTGGTTAATGCGGCTCCATTACCTACTTTTCTTTCTCTTATTTTCGCGTTCCAATGCCGTCGGGGATGCCTCTGCCTTTCGGCGTCCTGTGCGATCGCCGCTGCCGTGGTGTTCATTTGGTAGATTGTCGTCGACCTCCCGACTTTACGCGCCATGCACGCCTTTAAAAGTTCGGCCCGTTTCCTTTGGTATTCGAGGGGGTTTTCTCTTCTTTTTTGAGGTGGGTGGCGGAATGTGGGGGGCAATGTTTCTTTTTACATGGCAAAGGGAATCTAAAATTACAGTTTTCGGGGAGGGCTGTCGTGGCGGAGAAATTCTTCTAAGTGGGTAGAGTCCTATCGGTCTCAAAATGTTTGAATTTCGCCCAAGTACTTTTCCGTGCGAACAAAATATTTCATGTGCGGGTGTATTAACAGTTGTCATTTCCTTTTTAATTCCTTTTAAAAGCTCGTGACGAATAAAATATAAGCAGAGTTTCGTTCTCTGATTCGATTGTTAGCTTTTTGTTGGCCTAATGGATTCGCGCCCATTTCTTTTTGTTTGATCTTAAAGAAGTGAATGCGCTAGATTCCAGAAAGTATTATTTAAAACGCCATTAATCACGCACCGTTGCTGCCCTTTGTGGTTTATCCTATCATTATCTTTTAATTTGAGTAAGAAATAAAATAGGAGGAAATTTAAATTTTTCAAAATTAATGAAATATTTGAGTGAAAGCTGGATTAAGCGGTGGCCTTTAGCATCAGCCCTTGAAAGCTACCGTTTGGAATTTTGGAAGGCGATGAATCCACCCAAGGCATTTGCCATCTCAGTTATTATTATTAAGTAATCTACCGGTTAAGGTAGGTTTTCGATGGACACAACTAACAAATAATTAACAAATTTTTTCCTAACAAAAGAAAACCCAACATTCTACTCTACAGCAAGTCAATCTTCATCTATGCGTATTTCAATCATCCCTTCATTCCGTCCAACATCCCTATTCTATTCCTGTCCTTTTCTCGTTTGCCTAATATTTTCCCCTCTATTTCTGTCTTCAACATCCCTCTGCCGCATATAAATTAGAGATTACTCTGTGTATTTCATTCCTTCCTTCATTCTGTCCTACATCCCTATTCTATTCCAGTCCTTTCCTCGTTTGCCTAATATTCTCCCCTCTATTACAGTCTTCAACATCCCTCTGCCGCATATAAATTATAGGTTACTAGATTGCTACTGACTAATTGAGGAGTCATGCATGTAAGCATGATCAATGTACCACAGTAAGCTTACTGTTAAAATGTTACTTTTCGCATGCAAGACTAACTGCTACTAAAGGTTATAATAGTGATTAAAACTAGGCTGCTCGATAAATAAAAATGTTTTTCTGGACGTACTCGTTGCATTTATTCTGATCTTTTATCATTCTTGGGAAAAATCTTGCTCTAAACCGGTGGATTCCAAGTTTGTTTTCAGTCGCTCACTTGTCTACAAATCGTCCTTTCCCTTGGATGCGAATGTACTTCTATCCAGCAATGCCTTGTTTCAATTTTACGGCAGTCAGCCTTATCTTTATTGTTTTATATTAGAACACCGATCCGAAAAAACTTTTGGATCTACACAATCCAACGTAAACCGCCATAAGGGTGTGTGGGTGTTAAGACACCACCCGTAATGCAGAAGCAACCACATGCAAAACAAACGAACAAAAGCATGTCTATTCACATTCACGCAGGTGAATATATTCATGCAAAAGCCTTATTTACGTGCACAAAACTAACATACACAAGTGCATGCCCCGGTAAATTTGCCAGATGTTTACGGTCCGTTTAATCTTGTCCTCGCCTGTAATTCAAATGTCTTTACTATTTACATCATGATATAATTTCACGCTTTTTTGCTATTATGATTCCTACTTGTCCTAGGAAAAAACGAATATTTACATGTATTTGTAATCGAGTCTTGTTTACCTCATATTATCTAAACGCATTAAATTCGCTAATTAAATCGCAGTTTTCATCCCAATGATCAGTTTAAGGGTTGATGGGCAGTACCTCACATGCGACTATTTTCCTTATATCGTGTGTTGTCACGCATTTTCATGCAATAATGGGACAAATTCTTCCTATGCACAATGTACTATTTCCGGGTTGAAAAAGGTTATACCGTATGGGGTTTTTTATATGGACGTCGACAGGGACCTGGGATTATTCTCAGAAAGAATAGACGAGAACTCGACCCATACGGTCGTACAGCCTACCTTGACGGTAGAATCAATTCTTTATCTCTTAAACCTATCAGTCCTCCCTGACTCTGTAATTTGCAAACGATTTAATTGCTAAAACATTTTCTAATTAATGCAAAATTTTTCTGACTTTCTTGTGCTCTTTTTTTCACCGAAGCCATCTAGTATGTATCCCTAAGTTTGGCTCATTTTTTGGTACTACGTGTACCTCTCCTGTTAAGTTATATTAACTTCAGACTTCACTTGGTGTTAATTAAGGAAAAATTGTACTATGTCCAAAGGAACCATTGCATTATTCCTAAAACGGCTTCATCGACGATTTATTTTCTGTATCCGCACAATTGTTCGTTTTGTAATGAATGGGTCTGTTGTTTTATTATTTTTTTCCTCAAATTAATTTCTTATCTTCGTCATAATATGCAGTGGAAAGTAAAACGTATTTTTAAACTTATCTTTATTTTATTTTCCCGCGTAATTGTTATTATTAGAATCATATTACGACATCATATGCGTCATGTATTCGCATTTTTTTTAAATTTGTCATTCACTTTTGGTGTCAGAAGCAGGAGGATAGATGTAGATTGGAGGCTTTTGAAATGTGGGTGTGGAGAAGAATGGAGAAGGTGAAATGGACCGAAAGGAAAACAAATGAGGAAGTATTGGAGATGGTGGGTGAGGAGAGGGGTTTGTTGAGAGAAATCCTATGGAGGCAGGAAAAATGGATGAAAGGCGTATTGAGCGGTAGTGGAATGTTAAAGAAGGTAATAGAGGGGAGAATGTTGGGCAAGCAAGGAAAGGACAGGAACAGGATAGGGATGTTGGACGGGATGAAGGGAGGAAAGAAGTACACAGAGATGAAGAGGGAACTGATGTAGAGTAGGTTGTTGGATTGGGTTTTGTTTGGGGTTACAAAATGTTTATTTGATAGTTGTGTCTATCCAAAAACCTACCTTAACCGATAGATTACCTTACAATAAATAAAATGGTGTCATAATTCGCGAAATTTTTTACATCGCCCCCTCCCAGATGATCATTTCCTCTGGATTATGGTATGTATCCCGCGGGGAATCCACACTTCGTGGACTTCGCTGCGGAGAGCGTTATTTTCGAGTGATAATGGCGAAGACTTTATACCTCGGCCCTTCCCTTGAGATCAACTCCCATTCCCTCCCTCCCCCCATCAGGCGCTCCCTCCGCGCGACTCCTCAGCCAGTCCCCCTCATTCCCCCCCGCTCCTTCCACCACCTCCCACCCATCCTAAAATAAGCCCCCCGGGAGATCTCTCAAAGTTAAATAATGCCCTCACTCCCGATTCGCCCTCGCCGCTGCACCTCTCCTCCATCTCCAGCCCTCATCCTCTCCCGCCGTCCCCAAGAGCACAGTTTCGCCCTAGTCCCCCCTCACCCTCCCCGTGCCCCCCGCCGCCCCTCCACCCGGAGACCTTTCCGAGTGTTATTGTGAGTGAGCGTGTTGCCATTGAAAACAAGAGTCAGCGCCAAGGATTTCCCATCGCTTCTCTCAGCGCACCGCCGGGAGGCGCTGCCTATCTCTCAAGGAGGTCTCCATTCCCGCAGTGCGTGGCCTTCCCGAGATACCCCGCATGCTAAACAACTCATTTTTCCGCCGCTAGCGGACTTAGTAAATAAATTAAATTCCGCATTGACTGCAAGCGACCCTTTTCGTGGTGAAATATGTTAATAGCGACTGGTTCTGCAGCATGAAGTTATAATGAAATCCTTTCCGTGGTGCGCCTGCGGGTTTGGGAATTCTTTACTGAACTTTATTTTTTTCGGGCATATGCTCTATTTCGGGAATTAAAGTGCACAGCTCGTTCCAGAGTTGTTTCATTTTTCATGAGGTTTCATAAGTGACTGCCCAAGGATTGCTTCAATACCACGTCACCGTAAATAGATATTGAAGCTTGTGTTAAATGAATTCCGAGTAAAATCTCACGATGTAACGTTTCAATATCGCGCGCGCTAGTTTATAAATATATGTATCGATACGTGCCAGTCGTCATACAAAAATATTTCACTCGATTGCTGCTTGAATCCTGACTTTTCCCATTTGCGGGTCACGACTTTTCAACATCAATGCCCTTAAGAAGTGCGCTATTAGCAAGAACAGCCTGGTACTCAAATAGCAGCGAACATTCTCGAATCCCTTTTGGAACGAGTGATTAAGACTTGGAGAGCATCTGGAAATTGGGTTATGCCTGCGATCATTCTGCACAAGATCGTCATTGGTCATAGTTCATTCCCATTTTGTGTAGGCTTCTTTGAGTTCCTTTCCATTGAATTTCTTTGCACGTAAATCTTGAATTTTGGTTAAAACGGAAAGTTTGGCTTGTTTCCTCACGTGCCCTAAAATTCCACACTTTTCCAATAAAAAAACCCCAACTTTTGAACTCACTAAAGGTTTCCAAGCATCATTTTTGTCGTAATCGCCCAAGCCGCCGTAAAGGGGTTCCCGCTGGTCCATGACAAGATGAAACACATCCGCATTTCCCGAAACAGCTGGATGGATGCGTAAGGAAAGAGTCGTGGAGTTACCAGTGTGTGTATCCCGTACTCACTTGGGTGCTATACAAGAGGGGTACAAAGGGCTCAATGCAGGATCTCTTTGCTCATTCATCCTCCAGAGAAGTAGGGTTATCTCCTTCAACTTTCGCGTCAAGGGTTGCTTCATTAGACGTTAACCAACCAGAGACGAGATTCCATTCTCGTCTCGATTGCTCGTAAGCCTCTGAACATCCCGTTTAAGAATTAATTAGTCTCGGTTGATTGTTTGATCGTGCCTCCGCCTTTCCACTCTGTTAAAAAATGTGTTAACTAATGTTAGAGTTATTAAAAAATTTTTAAATTCACGCTATTAAATTTTTTCGTAGGTATAATGCCATTGAGATAAACATATGATGTGCACAACCAAAACACAAAATATTAGATCAAGTGAACAATGTTAATGTATTTTTAGCCTATATTTAGACCAAGTGAATAATGTAATTGTTTCATTTCATCCCGTATTTAGAACTCATTGATGAGTTATGAATTTCAAGAAATGAGAGCTCCTAAT
Source organism: Hetaerina titia (assembly GCA_037158775.1). Classification (NCBI taxonomy): domain Eukaryota; kingdom Metazoa; phylum Arthropoda; class Insecta; order Odonata; family Calopterygidae; genus Hetaerina; species Hetaerina titia. Next base: position 80,803,790 of record CM073772.1, read on the forward strand.
CTTGCTATCGTTTTTGTAATAATAGCAACATTTACTATTTCCTTATAAATACCCTTAATGGTATGGGGAATTAAAGCCTGTTTTACCTATGCATGTGAAAAGTTATGGTTAACGCATCGTTTTCTTTATAAGGAACTTTTGGAGACTAATGTTTGAAGTGAATGCCTTCTTTAATTAAAAAATTTCTTTCCCCTGATTTATATTACACTCGCATAAATGCGTCCAACCCTTTTTCATTCCTTCAAGTCATTTCTTGGTATACTTTCCCGTTTTTATGTACCTTGCATTCCATGATATTTAATTATTTCCATAATTGTGATCAGGATTGATTTTGGTTAAAATGATACTATGTACGATATCGATTGGTTCGGCTGTTTATTTTGCATTCCCATATCTTCTAAAACCCTCCTGCCTTTCAAAATGCCTCTTCCATTCGTACATCCAACCCAAAATTCCTCTTTTTACTGTTATCAAGGTATCTATCTTTCACGGCGTAGGTGCGTTGTTCTCGTGGGGGAATGAATCGCGGATGTCATGTCGATCGATTGGCTCAGCAGGGGGTGCGCCTAAAACTTCCTCCCCTCCCGAGATCCCCCTTTCTCCACGAAGCCCTTCTCTGCCTCCCTCCTCTTCCCCATTTACTTCCGCCGTCCATCTTATTCCGCAGGCGTCGCTTTGAGGACCCCTGAGAGACTTCAACGCCAGGAGTGTCCCCAAATGAGCCGTGGACCCTCCTCCAATCACACGCCGGGGGAAGTCTGTCGTTCTCCCTTTGCACCCCCTCCACCAAAACCCTCACCATCCCCTCCCTCCTGCACACGCACCACCAGATACCATCCCCTTCCCCCACTCACGCGTCCCTGGGACCCGGCCCCGCATGTGTTCCCCGCGTCCTTCCCAACTGTCGGGCGACGGCATATCTGGGGGGGGGGACGAAAGTGGAGGGGTTAGGTGGGGAGATTGTGTGTGTGTGTACGTGGGGTAGGGAGTAGCCGGTGGGGGGTCCTTGTGTGTGTCGTAATCGCCCAAGTTTAAGGTTCCGGCTTCGGGGTCGTTGTCGGAAGAGGCCGAATAGGATTGACATCACGTTCCCCTTTGCCGTGGAGGGAGGCGGGATGGCGAGGATATTAGCAGCAGCATATCCTCCTCCCCGTCCTATTGAGCCGTGACGGGGCCATACGCGGCAGCGTCAAAGGCAGGCCTCATTGGCTGTCTCCGCGTTCGCCCTCGGGCGCCTCCACCCGTGCCGAACCTCGTCCCTTTTATTCCTTCAGATAAGCGGCTCTCGTCCTTTGTTCCGTGCCCCGGAACACGCCCTCCCGTATTGACTAGCCTTTCCGTTGCTATTTAACTTTAAGAAATCCGCCGTTTAGGTATACCTCTGCGAAACAAGCCATTTATAAAGTCTTCGCCTTTTAACTCGATTTATGAGTTTCTTGACGCTCAGTATGCTCCCACGAATTTAGCTTTGAAAGCTGGTACAATGGTCGTTTTACGTTACTTATCTAGAAGTGTTTTTTACTTGAAACCTCGGATAGTATCACACCATATTGCCTTCAAAACCATAAGTGTGAATACATTTTTCCTCGATGTAATTGAGCGCATGTGCCCGCAGTAATTTTCCATAACATTCAACGATGTGACACTCGTAATCAAAATGTTCTACTTTATTTAATCATCATCGATTTGTATCAAGCATTTATTGATATTTCTGTGAATGAATGGTATCTTTAATAACCGAATCTTTGTTTTCGTCACTATTACGGATTAAAAAAAAACCATAAACACAGTATTCAACCCTTAGGTTGGTTGAGTAGGTAATGGTAGAGTTCACCTAGTACTAAGCCCGACGGCGTGCGAAATTTACATCAGGTTAGGGAGGCCAGCTCCTTTCCCAGTGCCGGTTATGGTTTCCCAGGAATATCTGTTACCCAAAGAATCCCATAGCTTGGGTGGTGCTGCAGGTGCCTTGCCTTTCCGGGAATCGAACCCGGGACCCTCTAGTCAGCAGTCCAACGCTCTACCGCAACACCCACTAATTTTCCGTAGTAAGATGGGAAATTCCAGAACGGCACATGATGCGATATGCCTCTCCTGGCTGTACGTATGGTATAACTTTTCAAGACTCCCCCGAAACGAAGCAATGGAGAACCTGGAAACCAAAATTATATTTTCAATGTGAACCTCTGCTCCGTTTTCCCACACATACGCATGGTATGTACCTGAATATGTTGTTCCGCCATCAGAAGTTTTGTGTGTCGCTTTATTTGGTTTTATAAGAAAACTTAACGTGTTTATTTTTGGAGTGAAATTACGAAATCGTTGACCCCAAGCTGTAACAATACAGGTAAAAGAATTCATGAACGTATCATTGAGCAAGCGAACCAAGTTAATGGGTTTTCATTCACAATATTCATTTGAAAGTTCGGATTAGAGACAGAAAAAGGAGTTTAAGATCTATGCAACATCCCGAATTTGTTTGTCGCCCATCTTCCATGTATCACGTGTGATTTCTTTTTATCCTCGGCGCCGATTGAACGTGAGTGTTTTGAAAACTCAGATGGAACCACGTCGCAGATCAGAAAAAAAATGCTAGGGAGCGATTGTTTGGAGTGAACGAGCAAGTAATGGGAGATGGAAAGAGACGGAGACTGGGAGTGCTCCGTTGAGGAGAACCCATTCTGCACATAAATTGTGAGGCGAACAAAACGTTTCCAACTTAAAAAACACTTTACTCCGCACCGTTCCGCTCCGATCCGTACTTTTGTTCCTCCCGGACCAATTTCGTAATCCTTGCGGTGCTCGGAGATCCTCCAAGCTCCTTTCCCGACTGTATCCCCACCCCGCCCTTCACCGCCGCCGCCCTTCAACCGCTACGCGTCTTTTGTGTGACCTCCTACTTCTTTCTCTCTCCCTCTGTCAGATCTTTATTGCCTTTCGAAATAAAACAGTCCGAGAAGAAGAGGAAGAGTTGGGGCCTCTTTTCGCTATTTTTCCCTTTCTCTCTCATTCTGTCATGCCGACCTCCGAAAGTTCTGGCCTCTTTCTTCTGACCTCCAGAACGCTCATCCTTTTTTTTTCACCCCTTCCATCATCGGATCTCCTTTCCCGCCTCTCCGCTCCGGCCCTCTTCCTCCCGTCCCTCTCATATCCCCCAGGAAAGCCCATCGCACGCAATATTGTACGCATCCGGGCTCCACTTTGGAGTCCGGGCCCCAAGGCAGGTAGGAACCGTCATCCCTTACCCCGTCTCTCTCCTCCACTTCCTGTCCCACCTATGAGTCCTCCCTTGTTCCTCACCACCCTTCCCTCCTCTCTGTATATCTCTCTCTCCCCCACCCTCCATGCATACATGTATATAACTCCTAGATTCCCCCTTCGGTCTTGCACACCCATCCACACCAATCCCCACTCTTGTCCCTCTCGACTGGGTATAGTTCAAACCTACTCGCGTGTTCGGTTCTCCGCCATCCGTTCGCACTCGCAAGCCTCTCTTTCTCCGTTGTCCTCCCAAAGGTCTCACTTGTATGTTTATTACGCTATGGAACGACTTTCGCGGCTGATTTCTTCGGATACCATCCTTCACGCACGTCTCGAGTCATATAATATTCGTTCTCGCGATGTTCGCATGTTTCTTTCTCGACAATTTCCCGAGGCGTTGTAAAACGAATAGATGTGAGTCTCACCACCGTACAGGTATAAGAAAGAAGAGTGAATACGTAAGCGAGACAGGAGGGTAGACCGACAAAAGTTTAAGGATTAATTTAGTCGAAGGGACTCTCAGGACAAGGAATATTATGAGTTTTAGAAAAATACAAGGGTATGTGTGAAACAACGTATAAACGTGGAAGGGGGGCGAAAGAGCTGCAAAACGCTGGGCAATGTGGCGGAAATTCGTAAGAGAATGTCCCCTGAAATAACGTGTAGTCAGACTTTTGGAATTAGCTCACCCCAAAAGGGGACGGTTTGAAGGGCAAGCACATGAGTACGGCAAGATCGACTGCTTAATACGTATTACTTGGCGACAGCGTATTTTATCGAATAGATAAATTTGGTAACTGTCCTGTAAAATTCATTGACGGTGGTTATGTGAAACTCTTCTAGCTAATTTAGATATGCGTCTTCCATTGTGTGACAGATATGGGGAGATCAGTCTGAAGACAAACCTCCTTGTCAAGGAGTAAATGTGTTTCAGTAGCTTGGCAGGAACTCCATTTGGTTGGCAACTTTTCAATCCTTCCTGTACATGTTGATTGTTGGGAAGTGAGGCTTGGCTGGAGATGTTAACGTCAGAATTCTACCGCAATTGTGGAAGGGCGTCTATTGATCAAACTTTACCTTCTCGTCCTAAGTGGACGGTGTGTGAACAACACTTTTAATTCTTCCTAAGTCGTACTCGATTCGGGACAAGTGTGATGCAGAAAAAAACTACCGCGTTGAAGTAAAGAACTAGTCCCTTTACTCTGGGAAACCAGGGGTCCGTTTCTCAAAGCTACAAGTTAGTTTTGTAGTTCCCTGTAATTTTTTTCATGCGGAGCCTGCTATTGGTAATCAAAGTTGAAGCAATTGCTATTTGGCTACAGTACGCAGTATGCGAATTTGGAAGTTTTATATGACATTTAGGTGCGTATTTAGGGGGCTTGTTAGCTTTGAGAAACGGGCTGCAGGACGAATCAACGTTATTCCCTCAGACGGAAGATATTAATTGGTGTGTACTAAATTTTATTAAGGTTTTAAGCCCGCGGGAGTTTTTGGGTTGATAACGGGCTTAAAAAACCTTACGAATGCATAGAAGAGTTGTCTTATTTTTCTTACCAATTTGCCATATAATGTATCACAAGAATATGGATACCTCAGTGATAGCTGCGATACAATAAATATTTGAATACTTTTTTCATTAGCACGAGAAATACTGCAGGATGGTGTAATTGGGTCTGGCCATAAATAATCCCGCCTTCCTTGAATATTCCCATCATGAATAAAGAAAAGTTTTCCTGTTACGAAAATCCCTCGGAATGCCGAGGAAAAGCACGCGTCTCTCAACCTACCGCATTCTCTTAATTTTAGCTTCTCGTCTCTTCTTCATTACCGTTTACCTCGTTTATTTTAACTGTATCCTTCTTTGTTATCCTTCAGTTCAACCTACACTCTCCTCGCCTCTTCACCTTTCCTTCTCTCTCTCCCTACAATGGTCCCTTTGCTCTAACTAAATTTTCCTTCCCCAAGTGGACTTCGCGACGGTCCCAACCAATCCACCTTTCCTTCATCCCTTCTCCTCCCCACTGAGCCCCTTTCCCTTCAGGGCTTCGAAATTAAATCTGATTTCTTTTCGGAGACAACTTATTGTCCGACTGAGGCAGCATTGCAATCCGCCCCGCTTCCCGCTCTTCTCTGCCTCTTTATCGTCTCCTTTGTGCTTCACGTAGACCGCTCGTTTTTCCTCTCGTGTAGGTTCATCTACTTGTGAACCGAGAAAGGGATTGGGCACGGGAAAGCGCTTTCAATTAGGAAACTGGCGCGCCAAATGTCGCGTGTGACAACGGTTCGCTGTCAGATCATAAGTAAGGAAGAACCGGGTTTCCATATAGGTGAAACTGAGTAGTCTTCGGCTTTTTCGGCGTAATAGCGCCCGGAAAAAAGTTTAAATGACGTAATTTACCTTAAAGTGTCTAGAGTTCTGTGCAATTTACAGAAATTGACATGCTATGCAAACAAAACGGGGTCCATTTAAATATGACTATGTTTTTACCTTTAACCGATCTGGTGTTCACATTCTTTTGTTACCTTAACGTTCCCCCATTGAGATCCTTTTTTTTCTTATATTGTTTATATTTTAGGTGTTTCAAAAAGTATGAGAAATTTTAATTCGTGTAAGCGAATGTGGGCGATTGGTATTGGACGTCAAATTATTTTGGATAATTCATATTACTCAAATGGACTTTTGTTGGACTTTATTTAGAATTCAAGTCATTTGACGAAAAGTATGGGGACCTATTTTTTTAAATCAACGTATGGATATTAGCAGTAATCGAATGTAAGTTTTCTGTGGCGTTGAGAGTGGCTTTCGTCGCCAATACGCTGTATTCAGTAAGTATGAGTTAAGTTTTCTCGTGTATTCTGCTTACCTTTCTACAGCACCTATTGATCTCTCAATACCTTTTAGAAGTAAGTAAGTTGTGTAACCTTCTTATGAAAACAACAAAATATTGTTTTAGCTTATAAATGTAATATCCCTACTTACATTAAATTCATATTTGGTTGAACTATTATACTGTATATACTACTACTACTACTAAATTATATACTTTTCTATATGATTAGTTTTGAGTGATAGAATTTATTTGATAAATTCATTTTATATTCACGGTATTTATTCGAAGTATTACCCATATAATCCGGGTTGCGATCCAGAAGTCGCGGTAGTCACTTTTAAGTAACAGGATACCCTAAGGATAAATTATAGAAAGTTTATCCTTAATCTATTTTCTATTTACGTCTTTATCTTCCAACTAACCGATCAGTATGGATAATCAATGTGCGTTTTTACTCATTTCTCAAGTGAAATTATGTTACTCAATGTAAATAGTAATCTCTGTTATACGTAATAATTTTAGAGGCGTAGCCAGCCTAATAACCCCATGGGCCCCAATCAGAACTGAATTATTACTAGTGAGCGTTTTGCCAGTAAAATTCATTATTTCTTATAAAAAATTACAACGTGTGAACCAACTGCTTCCCATGTGTATTCAGCAGTAGTCTATCATAGTTCACAAAATATGCGGCTCGCCAATGACACCATTCTCGCTTGTTACAATTTCTGTATTTATGTTGCACAATATCAAATGATCGCTAGCCTTTCGATATACATGCCTATGGCGACTGAACAACAGCGGTGGTCCAGTCTATCCTGGCCAAACCAAGTTACGCCCTCGAATTATGTCCCTTTTTCTCGACTAGATACTCTAGTAGTCCCTGTTTTTAGGTTCATTAAGGTTTCAGTTTATTACTCAATTAAAAAATTGCCAAAAGATGTCCGTTTAAATTTTTATTCCAATATGACGAAATATGAGTGCCAAAATGGCAAAAGGATGGGTATTAATGCAGATCAATATTTTTTTGGGGTTATTTAACCTTGCTACTATTCCCTCAAGATCAATATCAGTAGAAGCAATCCAGGAGCGATATAGATCCCATATCAACCCAGCCCCAATATTTCAGCTTATTAATTAGTGTAGCTATGCCATAGTTTGCGCTAATCAGTTTAATTGAAGCCGTTTCAAATTGGTATTGCTTTATGAAAAGCGCCATCATTTTGGGCGCGGGCGTTAGTGTATTGTGAGCGGATCCGAGGCCCTTTTCATCATTCATGCCGCTAATACGGCTCTCATTATCGCCATGAGAGCATATGGAAAATCCACCAGTAATGATATTTTACGGAAAATAACTAATCCCGCGGAAATATAGCGTCGCGTTTCGTTGTTTTCGTTTTGTGATTTCGTTCACCTTCCCAATTTGTTTTCCGGATCGTCCGCCGAAAAATGTATTAATAGCGAACCGCATCTCCATGAATGACTCCAAATTTACCCTTTGTCCCTGCTTGCCAGATTGGCAATTTCACTTATGCATCCGACCAAAGAGAAAGAATGGTTTTGCGAAATGATGGCGGCGCAGTTCGAACGGAGCGGCGCAATCGGCGCGAGAGCGCACTCGGGCGGATTTTGTTAGGAAAATTAGGCGGAGGGAAGGAAGTTTCAACTGTTCGTTATAATCTAAATGGAAAAATCGAATTCTTTTCGCATTCTCCGAAAACCTTTTTCCGTAAATGTATTAATGCGTGTCCCCCCCCCCCCACGCATCTCGCCAGTCATCACGGCACGAGTTGCCGCGAGGTAAATTTAAAATCGGCAATCGATGAAAAGGAGCAAGTTTTTCACGTGAAAGAATTTTTGAATCGATGAGGCGTGTGTGGTGTGTGGTTTTTACACAGGGTAATAATGCTTAGGATTAATTTTCTCCCATTTGATCCTGATTCCCGTGTGGATTATGTATATGTCAAGGATTATCTATTTGCAGTCCGGAAGTTACTGGCATAATTGAAAGTCAGAATCATTTCTAATCTTCGGGACCGTTCCGTCATAATCAGATGCGTGGATAATAATCGTGGTAAATGCAAAACACTTGTGGGATTTGAAATATATACTCACTTTGGAAGACAGAAATGCGCTCACATATATGCTGCTGAGAAGAAAAAGTATATGTGTAGTATTACTATATATATACAGTAAGAAAAGTCCCAATGGTGAGGAGTGCTATTGTTTCTCAGTAGCTTTTCGAATTCAAGGAATTTCGTACTTTGGAATCGACGATAGGGATATCTTTTATACAAATTATTGGAAACAAAATTAGATGACATTTCCGTTAGTAAATTATCTTATGGTCATAAATTTCAAATATCAGAATAACAATCAACATTTTATGAGTTATTTAGTGATTCATGTTCACAAATATGAGCGCTATGTATCAATCCACTTGATAATTTTGAAATAGAACTTTTTTTTTCAAATTTTATTCAATTTATCTTATCAATCTAGATTTATATTTTGCTGTGTGTAATGTTTTTCATTTTAGGTGACCTAAAAATATCCATGTTTTCTCCATTACTCCTTAAAGTTAAACTTGTGACTCATTATTTTATTTAATTTTAAAGCAAGTAGTAGACATTAGTCTCGATCACCGTGATATTTACGCGGAATATCGTGAGGAGGTTTCTTGTGTAGATATGAATTCGATGCTAATGTCTACATTTAACTGCCATCAGTCCCTCGAATTATCAATTATTTATTCGTGCGCATTCTGCTAATTTCTCTACATGATGGACTTCGTGTTGCCTCCACATTTTCGCCAAGCAAAGGCAAGCGATAGATTTCCATAACCTTGTCGTCTGAGTCATTACATAGGCTGAAAAATCTCATTCGCGTCCCTCCCCTCTCCATTTCCTTCAGAGAAAGCTTTTCGCTCGTTTGGCCCACAATCCGTTCCCATAAAAGTCCAATGATGACATGCCCGCCAGAATTTTAACGTCATCAAAAAAGGTAATGATCGGAACCCGGTGGGGACGGACCTAACGAGTCGCCGAGTGCTTTTATTCGGCCTCGGCCAATCGCTGTTTAAGCGAAAAATATGAACCATTCCCACTTCCCCCTTCCCCCCCCTCCCCCGTCGCTCTCCCCTCGCCGTCGGCGTTATGAAATCTCGGCTCGGCCTCTCGGAACCACGTATCGCGTCGTTAAGGACGCAAATGGACCTCTCCCAAAGGGAGAAATGAATTTAAAAAAAATAAAGAATAAACCTTCCGAAAGACACAAAGCCGTTTTGATGTCGGTCGCATCGCCGCTCGCGCGACCTCCCACGGAGCGGGGATGGAAGTGGAGGGGGCGGTGGGGTCGAGAGTCACGTAGAGGACGCTTTAAGGGGTTGGGATGGAGGGTTGAGAGACAAAAAAAAAATGCGACTCTTTCTTTCTCCCCCGAACCGTCCGCCCATTCCATCCCGCTTCGCATCCTAATTAGAATCCGCGAGGAGGAAATTTTCACTCGCTTCGTCGGGTCCGGCGACAGGAGTATTGCGCTCTTCGGCCCCGCCCCCCCCCCCCCCATCCCAACCCGGCCCCCACACCCTGACGTCCCCGGGAAAATGCAACTCAAGTTTCGTCCGCGCTCGTTTCCGTCCCCGTGGATTGAAAGATAAAAATATTTATTTTATTTTATTTTTCTCATTCTATCTTTTTTGTCGACTTTTCTTTTCGTCGTCGCTCCGTCCGCGAAAACGCTGGGACAAAAGCGTGAGTCCGTTCCCTACCGCCCTCGTCGACTCCCTCCCACACACGTCCCCTCTCTCCCACCCCGATCCCTCCGCTCCGCATCACCTCCACGGGTTCGGGCGGAGCGGACGCCGGCGTTGCCCGATCTCTTTCCGTTGCAGTGGGACGGTGTCGCCCCTTCGGTTCGTCACCCACCCTCCCCCCGCTTATGAACCCCTTTCCCGGCAGACCCCACTCTTTGGCGGGGAGATTGGATGCGCGCCCGCGGAGTGAAGGAGGCACTAGGGTGGAAACGAAAATGGTGACCTGGGAGAGAGAGACGACCCCTCGCCCGAGCCCCCCAATTCCCGTTTGTGTTTTTTTTCCTCTTTCTCTTACCTTCATCCCCACCCGCCGTTCTATTCGACGCATTAACCGTTAGTTTCCCCCCCCCTCAGTTAATCCACGCTTGCTTCCTCAACAGGTTTCGATCTTTCTCTCATGATCCATTTAATCACGTTTTCATTGCGACGTTATTTTAATTCCCGTCCTCTCGATGCTCAACTGCCTGCTCTCATAGTATAGAGGTGCATATACCTTTCGAGATATCTTCCAAATTTTCCATCGCCTGCATGATTTGCTCAGTGTGAAGTGATAAGTGGAGGTTTATCGGGCTAAACTCACGAGAAACACGCACTCAGTTTTGCGCCTAATAATGTTTCATTGCAACCGTTGGGGCGAAAGGGTTCATGCATGAATGTTTGGTTTGTGAGCTCTAAATTTGTGGCTTCTGCATGCGGTTTTTTTCCTAATTTACGGGTGGTGCCCTAACACCCCCCGCCACGCGCCCTTGCGGCGGCTGGCGGGGTATTGAGTAGATGTAGATGTACAGTTCCTCCGTAAATACAGGACCTCCTATGGTGAGGCTCATGAAAAAATAATTGCACATGATCAGACTCAAATTCAAATCTCTTTGCCATTTAGATTCGTTTTGGCCACTTTTTCGTTACTGTATTGCAAACAAAGGTTTGCCAACGTGCGCCAATGTGGACGAATGTTTTAATTTTCATTCATGGCAGCTCACTCCTAATATTTGTGGATTACGTAGTATTTCGCCATTACCTTGACTTTTTTCGTGAAAAAAATTCGTATTAATTAATTCAGATTCATATACGAGAGTTTATATCAATCAATGCCCACTGCTCAAACCTAGGTTCCAACCTTCCTAACGTCACACAAATTACGGTAAGTACTCAAATAATGCCTACATCGCATCACTTATAAATTTAATTATCGTTGCTTATCTGCCCTTAAAACTTAACTGACAAAGCGGTATCTGATAAATGAATTACTTTATTTATTTAGCCTTAGTCCGAAAGCAGTACTTTTTGGCCTTTTACATCGGACTATTAACAGTGAAAACAATGGAGACGATTACAAACACCCCAACCCTATGTGGAGAAAAACCCACCCAGGTAGGAATCGAGCCCGCTACCCTTGGATTGGCAGACGAGGACGTTACCCCGCAGCCATCGAGGCCGTCAATACTCTGAAGGATCTCAGTTTTTCCCGGCGTATTGTATTCAGGAAGTTCTCTCGGGTTTCCCACCGGGTCAGCGTGGTGTGCACCGACGTTTCGACGGCTAACTCTGCCATCGTCTTCAGGGTGAAGTGCAGAGCAATGAATTCGCCAGGTATTTATACCCTGTCGTAGGGTCAGGTGTCCTCTGATTGGTCAGATGTGTTCCCAAGTGCCGAGCCGCCCCGGTGACGTCTCGTACTTTCAATTTTTCTCAGCACAGGTCTCCACGTGCTGCTGATCTGGAAGCCAGTGTCCCTGTTGAAGGTATTCTGTCCTTCCAGTCGGATTTCCACGGCTTCCTTCGCCACTCGGTCCCAGTAGCCGTTCGTGTGACAAAGTCTTTTGGTGCTCCCCCAGTCAATCCGATGACCATGCGTGATGCTGTGTTCGGCGACTGCAGACTTCTCAGGGTAATGGAGTCTGATGCATCGCTCATGCTCCGTTAGTCGCTTTTCAATTGTGCGGCCAGTCTCCCCGATGTATACCTGGCCGCACTCACACGGGATCCGGTATACCCCCGGCGCCTTCAAACCCCGTTCGTCTTTTGCCGTGCCAAGGAAGTTCTTCAATTTTCCTTGTGGCTTGTGGATGGTTTCCACTTTATGTTTCCTTAGTATCCTGGAGATCTTATGGGATACCGTGGAAACAAAGGGGATGCTGACTCTGGCAACGGGTTTTTCTCTTTCCTCTCTCTGACGGTCGTTTCTGGTGAAGGCCCTTTTAAGGGCCAAATTGACCTCCCGGCTTGTGTATCCATTCTGAAGAAAAGTATTTTTCAGGTGATGAACTTCTGCCTCCAAGCCTTCCTGGTCTGACACGCATTTTGCCCGGTGGATGAGCGTTGACATAACCCCTCGTTTTTGGGCAGGGTGATGGTGGCTTTTCCCGTTCAAATAGAGATTGGTGTGGGTAGGCTTCCTATACACCTTGTGGCCTAAGCTCCCGTCCGCTTTCCTTTCAATTAGGATATCCAGGAAGGGCAGCCGACCGTTGCTCTCAATCTCCATGGTGAACTGGATGCTGGGATGAATGCTATTCATGTGGCCAAGGAAGTTGGTGATGGTGTCCGGTCCGTGCGGCCATATGATGAAGGTATCGTCCACATACCTGAAGAAATGCCTCGGTTTTAGTGGGGCCGTTCTAAGTGCCCTCTCCTCGAACTCTTAGGGAACTCGAGGGCACTTAGAACGGCCCCACTAAAACCGAGGCATTTCTTCAGGTATGTGGACGATACCTTCATCATATGGCCGCACGGACCGGACACCATCACCAACTTCCTTGGCCACATGAATAGCATTCATCCCAGCATCCAGTTCACCATGGAGATTGAGAGCAACGGTCGGCTGCCCTTCCTGGATATCCTAATTGAAAGGAAAGCGGACGGGAGCTTAGGCCACAAGGTGTATAGGAAGCCTACCCACACCAATCTCTATTTGAACGGGAAAAGCCACCATCACCCTGCCCAAAAACGAGGGGTTATGTCAACGCTCATCCACCGGGCAAAATGCGTGTCAGACCAGGAAGGCTTGGAGGCAGAAGTTCATCACCTGAAAAATACTTTTCTTCAGAATGGATACACAAGCCGGGAGGTCAATTTGGCCCTTAAAAGGGCCTTCACCAGAAACGACCGTCAGAGAGAGGAAAGAGAAAAACCCGTTGCCAGAGTCAGCATCCCCTTTGTTTCCACGGTATCCCATAAGATCTCCAGGATACTAAGGAAACATAAAGTGGAAACCATCCACAAGCCACAAGGAAAATTGAAGAACTTCCTTGGCACGGCAAAAGACGAACGGGGTTTGAAGGCGCCGGGGGTATACCGGATCCCGTGTGAGTGCGGCCAGGTATACATCGGGGAGACTGGCCGCACAATTGAAAAGCGACTAACGGAGCATGAGCGATGCATCAGACTCCATTACCCTGAGAAGTCTGCAGTCGCCGAACACAGCATCACGCATGGTCATCGGATTGACTGGGGGAGCACCAAAAGACTTTGTCACACGAACGGCTACTGGGACCGAGTGGCGAAGGAAGCCGTGGAAATCCGACTGGAAGGACAGAATACCTTCAACAGGGACACTGGCTTCCAGATCAGCAGCACGTGGAGACCTGTGCTGAGAAAAATTGAAAGTACGAGACGTCACCGGGGCGGCTCGGCACTTGGGAACACATCTGACCAATCAGAGGACACCTGACCCTACGACAGGGTATAAATACCTGGCGAATTCATTGCTCTGCACTTCACCCTGAAGACGATGGCAGAGTTAGCCGTCGAAACGTCGGTGCACACCACGCTGACCCGGTGGGAAACCCGAGAGAACTTCCTGAAAACGTCAATACTCTGTTTATCAAATTCCAGCTTCGAAAGAGCACCTAGTAAATGTTTTGCTTGAAGGTCCCGTAATACGGGTGTCCGCCGACGTCTGGAGCCATAGACAAGAATTTTTCTATGTCTCTGTTTTCAGCGGCTTTTTCGTGGGATTGGGTTAGCCATTGTGACCAAAATCCTAACCTATTTTAATACTATTTTTTTCACCCATTTCGAGGTAGCCTCTATTGTTACTTTTTCGTTGTCTTTACCTCCATCCCATTTCTCTGGAGACACTTTCTCGCCCGGCGATCTAAATCGTCCCTTTGTTATTTCAACGAACGTGCCTCAAAGTCTTGCGGCGGAGTACGGCGGTATTTATCGTATCAAGATCAATTGCTTCGATTGCGTCCCCCACGCTCTCTCGTTCAGTTTCCCTCTCCAAAAAGAAAAAAAAACCCGGGAGGAAAATATTTCGTTTAGTCGATGATGTTATCTTTCCGCTCGTGTAGGCCTCCGCGATATTGTTTCTGTATATCGAGACTCGGTGGTCTCTCTGCGGGTCGCGGGAATAGCTCCGCCTCCCCCTGTTTCATATTTGCTCTCTTCCGTCGCGTCCTCCATATTATCTCCGCGAGCGGCGTCGCTCCTCTACTCCCCTCGTCTTCCCTTTCCCGCTCCCCACGCCCGCACACGCACCACCCCTCTATGGGGTGACCTCCCACTCGCCCCACACGCGGCAACAGAAGACTCCACTTCCTTCTACTCTTTCCTCTTCCTCCCGACTACTATCCTCCATAACCCGCCCACCTTACGTCGGACACCTATAGTATATCTTGAAAAACGTATTAACCCAGGAGAAGTAAGGGATCTTTTCTTTGGGTATGGATTACCAGGAAAAAATTCAGGGAATGTCGGGAAAGAAAAATGTTTCTAGTTTCTTTGTTTTTATCCTATTACATAGGATATGGTTTAGAATTTGTCCGGTGTTTATTGAAGAAGAGAGAGGTTGTAATTTAACAGAAACCGGTAAGGAAATTAATGTCTTCTTCCCTTAAAGTAATTTTTAGTTGTTAATTACCCAAATTATTTTTGTTGCAACTGTTTTCACATAGTACGCTAAAAAAGTAGGGATATAATTATACTTAACCTACATTTAAATTATTTAAGAGAATAAGACATGTACTACAAGTTAAATTGTGAGTAACGGTTTGGAAAAACGTAATATTTGGTTTGGAGAGCCTGGAAAAGTCAGGGAGGAATAGAATCAGAAATAACTGTGAGTGCTGCACCCTGCTTGCCCTCACTTCCATGCTCTCTTTCTGTGAAGCGAGTGTTCTTTTCGGACACGGAAGCAGGGGAGGAGCCTGCGTCGATGGGTTACCATCCCAACCTCCACCTCCTCCTCCTCCCCTCCCTTTCCCCTCCCACTCACCTGTCGTGTCCCCCCTCTCCCTCACTCCCGCCACTTCCCCCCCCTCCCATCCTCTGCTCTCCCTCCCCCTCCTGCCTCCACCTTCCGACTTTCGCAAGGAGGATCATGGCAGCGCGGGGCCCCGGGTTGCTTTTTTTGCAGTCAGCAGCGCGACTGTTGATACAGCGCTTCATCCCCGCAAAAGACTGCGTTGCGTATAAAATGAAAGAGAGGGAGGGAAGAGAATTTGGAAAAAAAACTTGTAAAAAAAGGGGCAGAGACAATCGCTGTGTCTCTTTCTCCTTCCCCACTTTCTTCCTCTCTCTCTCCCTCTTTCGCTCGCTCTTTCTCCTTCTTCCTGACCCTGTCTCGTCCGCTTCTCTCTCCTCCGTTGTTTCTTTCTCCTTGATTCAGGAGGATGAGGATATGTATGTTTAACCTCCAGCGTTGTTAGTCTGTGTGTGTATAATATACATATATATATAATCGGATTTAGATTAGGTTACTAGATTAGGTTTTCTTTCTTTGGAGTTGCAAAATGTTTATTTGATAGTTGTGTCCATCCAAAAACCTACCTTAACCGGTATTTAACCTAACTTAACCGTCATTATTTATATATATATATATTTATACATATAATATAACTAACTATTAACCTAACTTATCTTCCGAAGAAATTATCAAGATATTATGTGTGAGTGTTCCTTTTATGTGTTCTCGTGCTGTGTGATGCTGTCTAAGTTATATATATATATATATATATATATAAAATTCACTAAATAGTCATAGCAAACACAGAAACTAAAACATATTAAAGAGGGACTCACTAGTTCTCGAATTTTCGGGGTGCAACCACCTTTCTCAAGAGGAGTTAGGAACAGTTCTAATCAGTTCCTAATTCCAATTCTAATAAGTTCCGAATTAGGAACAGTTCTATCTGTTCCGAATTCCTCTTGAGAAAGGTGGTTGCACCACCGAAAATTCGAGAACTAGTGAGTCCCTCTTTAATATGTTTTAGTTTCTGTGTTTGCTATGACTGTTTAGTGATTTTTATTGTGCACGTTCGTGGCTTTTCCAAGAAAGTGAATATATATATTATTAGGTAATCTACCGGTTAAGGTAGGTTTTTGGATGGACACAACTATCAAATAAACATTTTGAATATATATATATATATATATGCTTATATTATTATTATTATTAGGTAATCTACAGGTTAAGGTAGGTTTTCGGATGGACAAAACTATCAAATAAACATTTTGTGACTCCCCACCTAGCAAACTAATCTATATCAGGTCCCTCTTCGTCTCTGTATACTTCTTTCCTCCCTTCATCCCATCCAACATCCCTATCCTGTTCCTACCCTTTCCTCGCTTGCCCAACATTCTCCCCTCTATTACCTTCTTCAACATTCCACTACCGCTCAATACGCCTTTCATTCATTTTTCCTGCCTCCATAGGATTTCTCTCAACAAACCCCTCTCCTCACCCACCATCTCCAGTACTTCCTCATTTGTTTTTCTTTCGGTCCATTTCACCTTCTCCATTCTTCTCCACACCCACATTTCAAAAGCCTCCAATCTACGTCTATCCCCCAGCTTCAGTGACCACGTTTCCGCACCATACATAGCTACGCTCCATATCAGAGTTTTTACGAGTCTTGTCTTAACATCCCTACTCAACGTCCCCGTCATCAACTCCTTCCTCCTTGAGAAAGCCTCCTTGCCTAGCGCAATTCTTCTCCTTACGTCCCTACCACTTTGACCACGTTAGTCCAAAACACTTCCGAGATATGTAAACTGTTCTACATGCTCTATTTTTTCCCCGCCTATTTTAATATTTAGCTTAGCCTTTTTCTTTCTTATATATAAACCATAAACACAGTAATCAACCCGAAGGTCGGTTTAGTAGGTGATGGTAGAGCTCACCCATGTACCAAGCCCGACGGCGTGTGAATATTCACACATCAGGGTAGGGGGGCCAGTTCCTTTCCCTTTGCCGGTTATGGTTTCCGAAGAAGATCTGGTACCCGAAAAATCAACTAGCTTGGTTGGAGCTGCAGGTGCCCAAAGTGCCTTGCCCGGGAATCGAACCCGGGACCCTCCGGTCAGTAGTCCAACGCTCTACCCACTAGACCACCGCGACCCATTTCTTATATATATATATTTATATATATATATATATATATATATATATATATATATATATATATATATATATATATTACTACCCAGTACTAAGCCTGACGGCGTGCGAAATTCACACATCAGGGAAGGGGGACCAGTTCCTTTCCCTGTGCCGGTTATGGTTTCCCAGAAAGATCTGGTAGCCGAAAAATCACATAGCTTGGGTGGAGCTGCAGGTGCCCAGAGAGACCTTCGCTGGAATCGAACCCAGGCCCTACGGTCGGTAGTCTAACGCTCTACCCCTGGACTACCACGACCCATACACATACATATGTGTGTGTGTGCATATATGTACGTGTATATTTTTTTCTGTATACGAATATATGTAAATACGATAGTATTATACACTCATATATATGCAATGTACACATGTGTAAAAAGGATAGTATCGTAAAAAATATTTTGAAAAAGAAAAATTCGAATTTTAAAAACCCACTGAATATTTACATTTCGGTGGTCCAAGCCGTCTTTATCAGAATATAAAGTTTACTGATTAGGGTCAGTTACTCCTCGTACTCTGATGAAGATGAGGTGCTCTTCAGTGAGTCAAGTTTTTCAAATTTACAATAAACTTTTTAAAAAATAATTTTAACACCAGCATGCTCATATAAATGTGGGTGCATTGGAATTGGGTTGAATGTCAAAAATATGTTATTTCTTCGAAAAAAATAATTGTATGTGTTTGTGTGTTTATATATTTATATACAGGGTTCGTCCGGAAAATAAGTGTACTGATTTTTTCCCACCGCTCCAGGCGCGCCCAGCACCGCTCTGACGGGCTGCGATTGGAGGGGGGTATGTTGGCAAGCGATGCTGAAAAAGATAGTCGGCTCTGAGCTGTGGTGTAGTGAGGAGCTCTGTTAACGCGAACCTCCACGCTCGACCCACGTCACGGAACGCGTTGCCCAAGTTTTTGGAGCAGCGTTATTCCATCAAATTTGCGGTAAAGCTTGGGAAATCGTCTACCGAAACTGTCGGTATGATTAACCAGGCTTACGGGGAGTCAGCCATGTCCAGAAACATGATCTTTCGGTGGCACAAGATGTTCGTGGAGGGCAGAGAAGAGGTCGACGACGAACCACGGCCTGGACGCCCATCAACGACACTCACCGACGAAAATGTGCGAAAATTTCGCGATGTACTGAACTCTGATCGTCGTCTTAGTGTTCGGATGATAGCAGAGCAGTGTAATGTGCCAAAAAAAATAGTGCACGAGATTTTTGGGAACAATTACAGATGCGAAAAATTTTTGCAAAGTTGGTGCCGAAAGTGCTCAGTGATGATCAAAGACTCAATCGTTTGGAAATCGCGACACAACTTGCGGATCACTGCAAAAATGATCCACATTTTTTCGAGAACGATGTTTCGGGTGACGAGACGTGGGTCTTTGAGTACGACCCGGGGTCGAAGAGACAAAGTGCGGAGTGGCACACCCCATCATCACCCCGTCAAAAGAAAGCTCGCATGAGTAAATCTCGGATCAAGGCGATGCTCATTGTCTTTTTTGACAAAAGGGGAGTCGTCCACTACGAATTTGTACCTGAACGACAAACTGTAAATGCTGCATTTTACGTCCAAGTGCTCGACAGGCTTCGAAAACGAGTCGCCCGCGTCCGGCCAGCGATCAAAAACATCTGGCGGCTGCTTCACGACAATGCGCCGTCTCACACCGCGCTTGTCGTGTCGGACTTCTTGGCCAAGCACGGCGTGGCAACGCTGCCGCACCCACCCTACAGCCCGGACCTGGCACCACCGGACTTCTTTCTGTTCCCGAAGATAAAGAGGAGTTTGAAAGGAACGCGATACGGGACTTTGGACGCCGTCAAAGAGGCCGTGACGACGTGTCTTCGAGAGGTTCCCGATGATGCCTTCGCGGGAGCGCTCCAGGAATGGGAACGCCGCTGGAACAAGTGTATCGACTCACAAGGGTCCTATTTTGAGGAATATTAGCTTAAGATATGTAAAAGTGTAATAAATTTTTTCCTGAGCTCAGTACACTTATTTTCCGGACGAACCCTATATATATATGTCTCGGGTGCGATTCCCGGGAAAGGCACTTTGGGCACCTGCAGCTCCACCCAAGCTAGTTGATTTTTCGGGTACCAGATCTTCCTTGGAAACCATAACCGGCAAAGGGAAAGGAACTGGCCCCCCTACCCTGATGTGTGAATATTCACATGCCGTCGGGCTTGGTGCATGGGTTATGACTCATAACTTATCTTCCGAAGAAGACGGAGCTCGAGTCCGTCGAAATTATCAAGGTATTATTGTGAGTGTTCTTTTTATGTGTTCTCGTGCTGTGTGTTACCGCCTATATATATATATATATATATATATATATATATATATATATATATATATATATATTTATATATATATTTATATATATATATTTATATATTATTTTCGCACATAGAAATAGACATATAAGGAAAGGGGATAGGAAAACACATAAAAGACCAACACAGGAATATATATATATATATATATATGCATATTTCATAAACACACTATCGGAGGCGGAGGGCGACACAAGAAAGATTGAGTGGAGGGATAAAAAGGAGAGCCTGGAGGTGGGGTTTCGTCGGTATACACGGCAGTCTTCATTCCCTTCCTTTGTGTTTATTTTCTTTTCGTAGGATCCATCCATCGCTCTAAGGGATTCATTTTTGGGATTCACGTGTCCACTCGTTTTGTGATTTCGTCGTCATCGGGAGACTGGGATGAAGTTGACAAAACATTTCTGAGTTATCGGAGAGGCTTGGGGAGGGGGGAGAAGAAAGGAGTTCGCGGATTTTCGGAAGACAATAATTACGCCCCAGTGTCGCATTTATTCTTAGGTCTTGTGCTATCCCAATTCGATCACCGCGTTCGTATTAATCGCTTCCCGCTCGCACTGAACCTGTGTACTATGTATTTAGGAATCTTGTCAGTGTCGAATTAACTCTGTGGATGCTCATAGGCTTGCGGAATCTCGGTATCCCCCTCGTAAAATACATCCTAATATGGTTTTAATTTATCCGACCAACAATCTAAATCATCTACGTGCTTTGTTATTACACCGACAAGAAATAAACGTATAATGCCTTCGAACGAAACAGTAAACAATTCAAACAATACTATATTCCACCTCATTGATACACAAAAATTAATATTTTTATTTTAATAACCAATCCATCAATCCAGTTCACTTTTATCAATTTTTTTTATTCCTTCGGGTTATCTTGAAGATTATTCGCGTGCAAGAAGTGCTCGTTTGCATCAGTGGCAAGTGAGTTCAGTGGCTCATGTGTAATCGAAGGTCGATGATAATTTTTGATTAGTTATTCGCCAAGTGTTGACGTTCGTAATCATGGCACACCCATCAATTTAACATCGTTTTGAGGGGCCACCAAAAGGTGTGCAACCCATATCCCGGTGCCCACTGTACCCACAGGTACTCCTTTAATTGATGATCCTGCACTGGGCGAGAGCTCACGAGAACGATTCTTCGGATTAGGGGATGGGGGAGGGGGTTTGCGGGCTCTCCCTCGCGACGATCTTATAACTGTTGGGAGTGCGGGTGATCGCTCTGGCTCACATCTCTCGCTATACCTCCCAGTCGAGAGATCTCCCATCGATCCCGCTCGAGTTTGTAGTGCCTACTTACCCCTTCTCCATCTCACTCACCCCTCCGA
This sequence comes from Hetaerina titia, assembly GCA_037158775.1. Taxonomy (NCBI): domain Eukaryota; kingdom Metazoa; phylum Arthropoda; class Insecta; order Odonata; family Calopterygidae; genus Hetaerina; species Hetaerina titia. The sequence continues at coordinate 80,824,753 of CM073772.1, forward strand.
GGGACCTCAACTCCTCAAGTTCCTGCTTAAGCGCAAATAGCGCACGCTTAATACTCGAGTGGGTAAAGTCAAGATGTATGTCCTCAAATGAGTGGCTTTCGTCGTAGCCGACGGAGCGAAGCGAAGTCGGTAAACAATGGGATTGCTCTCGGTGATTGATTCTCGACGACGGTCGGCGAGTCCTCTCCGCTTCAATCTGAAGATCTCCCAATGAGGAATATCATCAAATGGCGCACCGATGATTGGCAAACTTTACTCTTTGTGTCCCCGGAGGAATTAGACGTGCAGTCGCTAGTATTGGATGAAACTGTCCCCCTTCCCCCCCACCTCAATCGCCCGCTGCCATTCTCGAGTAGACTTGGGAAACGCGTGACGCTCATAAACCTTTCCAGAATAGTCGTTTATTTTTCCTGAGATCTTACGGTTCAAAATCTTTGATAAAAAAATGACCTCCTTTTGGTGAAGGAGACATTAGGGACAGAAATCGGAGAATTTCAAATAGAAGAAAGGTTAGTGAATAACGTTTTACTGTGGTGAAAGCATCTTTAATCAAATTTACAAGTAGCTGCTCGATGAAAAGGGTTGCCATTGGTATGGAACAAGCTTTTGAAATGGTTTTTATCTTCCTAGAGTTATTATAAAAATTGGGATGAGGGTCACTTGAAAGTCAAAGGCACCAGGACCGACGAAATTCCGCTAAAAATCGATCGAGTGTTGATCTGATCTCTGGGCGACCATGAGAATGTTTCTCAACACTTTAATGGTATAATGAATTTTAAAAAATACGAACAAAAACTTCTAAAAATGCTCGTGTTCCTCTCCCCCACCGATGAATGTCAAGCATCACTACAACTGGTTCACACGCTAAATTTATTCCATCATGTGTCTTCATTGATAACTTGTGACTCGATTGTTCTATTCTAGGTTGTAGTATATAGGACACTATCTATAGGTCCTTATTACCTGGTGTGCTCATCCTTAAACCTATTTTTGGCTTCTCGTATCTAGGATACTATACCTATATACCTGCACCACTATACCAGTACCAGAGGCTGTATTGATATCGCAGGTATCAGGTCAGTATTTAGGCTTGGGGTAACAGTCAGATGGTACGTATTTCTCGATACCTGGGTCTTGGCAGCAACCTGATGTGAAACCAACATGCGGAGGAACCGGTATTCCTAAAAATCTGGTTATTTCCTAATTCAATTCTAATAAGAGCGCCTCTGATGAAAACCAACAGTAATTACAAATGAAGTTTGTGGTACATCCCTATGAAAATAAACAAAAAAATATTTTTACTAAGAGTGACTGTCGTGAAAAATTGTAAATGGGATTAAAGTAATGGTTATCTGTTGTCGTTAATCCAGTGATTGAGGTCAAAACTATGTTTTTTTAAGTCGGTCCTAAGGGTTGATACATATTAGCGTTACGATCTAGGTCTCAGGCCACTCGAACGCTTAGGCGTACTTCAGCTCTATAGGGTTAAAAAGCACACCAGCGCTCATGTTACGGTAACAATAGGATATCGCTACGCTCACGGTCCGATAGTGTTTTTCCAAAAGAAGATTTTATCGTTTCGAAAGCGCAGTTCTCTCTCTATTAGGTGATAATTGTCCGGAGAAAGCTTCCGATGTAGATGTTTCTTTTATTGTCAAAAGAGGATGAAGAGCACAATACCTATTCCCTCTTCTCTTTCCGGCTTTCTAAAGGCGGCTTAACCCAATTCTTTCCCGTTATCTCTCATTAGTGTCTTGCTGTTTTTCATCTACCACGTCTGAAAGTAGGGTCATGGCAACCAGAGGAGCGATTGTGATTTTTTTTTAGAGTTTTAACGAAGGTGCTGACTCAATGGTCAATAACACTCGGCTACCTAGACTGTCAGTGACACGAAATGGGAAAGGTCATTGTGGATGGGAGTTGAAGGGGGCAGCAATGAGACCGTATCGTGATCATAACGCAAATGTGCATAAAGCCATTGGATGTGGGAATCGAAGACGTTTCCCTCCCCGACTTGTCGCTATTGGCAATCCCCACCCCCTGCATCTGTCTCTCTTACCACTCCGCCGTGACGAGGTGACCGACTCGGCGGCGCCCTTTCTGACGGACATACCGCAAGCACTAGCGCCGCGCCTCCCTGAGCTCTTCCACGCCCTCCACCCCGTACCCCTCCTTTGTGACCCTCCCCACTCCCCCTCCCACACTCCTACCGTGACCACATCTCCGCCTCCTCCCGCCCCGGTTCGATCGGTCGGTGGTCGTCGCCGCTCCGCTGCATAATGTAGGCGCCGCACCTCAGCCACATCCCCGCCCTCCCTCTCCACCCTCGCATGGCGTGTGCCATCCTCCTCATTCCCGTCCACGACCGTCCCCACCCATCCCCGAGGGAAACCACCGGGAAAATCGTGCCCGCATACTCCCGCCCTATCCCGTCCGTCATCCGTGAATCTTGGGCACCTCTCCTCACCTCCTACCTCTGACCCCACGTTCCATGCGTAATACCCGCGGACGCAAGAAACTGTATCGGCTATTATTCCTCGCCTTTACCCACCCACTCATCTCTAAACTTTGCACGTGCCACTCTTCTTCCTTTGTCGCCACCCGGCGGAAGTGTGAGCCGGGGTATCGCGGATCACCCCCCCCCTCTCTCCCTCTTCCAAACCACTTGACATCGCTCCGGAAGCTTTGGAAGTCATCCCTTTTCCCTCCCCGTGATCCAGATATCAGTTTTGGGAGCTAGCCGACGGTAAAATTTATCCAACTTTGTAAATGTATATATATATATATATATATATATATATATATATATATATATATATATATATATATATATATATATATATATATATATATATATATCGATTTTTGGGAACATCATCGGTTGTTGAAATTATTAACTAAAGGGTCTATACTACATAAGTGAGCTATGTATGCGAGCTAATTCCGATCTTTTCTCTTTGAATGCATTTTAGAAATATTTAATTTCAGAGGAGATAATCTAATGTGTAATTAATCGGCACCTGGTGTGTTGTATTACGCTGATTAATTTTACCATGATGGTTTCTTATTGATTTTTGCCCAGTATTCCGCCTGTCAGGTTAGGTAAAAATGTATCCATCACGTTGATAACATAGTCCTATCTCTTTTATTGCTGTTCAAGTATATGGATGCTATTATAGATGTACTTGTAAGCAATGGTTCATAATTTTTAGATTAACTACATCTCAGTGGACGCGAGGTCAATTTTACGTCGTGTATTACGAAGCTACTTTTCGTGAGTGTAATAATTTGGTAGTCTCATAATACGTATACCCAGCAGCTTATTTTGGTGATTGTTTCTGTGCACCAATAATCTCATTCACACTATAGGTCCTCCCCATACTGTTTTCCAATCCCCTTTCAGGGAGCATTTCAAGGTACGAATTTATAGTATATTTCATGTTTCATATGATGCCGATTTTTTGTTTACAAATTCTTGCCAATTTTAGTTGATGTAAACCCAGTTCAATTTTTTCCAGGCGAGAAGTAATATCATTTTTAAAACACATAATCATTGGATCTGGTTTTTTTTCAAGGTTATTAAGAGCTTGCGAAATCATCTGAATCTTGTATTTTGGGCGAAGTAGATACGTCCCTACTAATTCAAAAGTACCGATACCGAAACTCGCCGCGGGATTGTACTTTGTCCAATGATTTAAGGCGTGCCTTGAAATAGATGAAGGAGTCTCAACCGTAGAGACTTTTGAAAAATAAATATTAGGAACACGTTCCCCAAACTCGCATCCACAAAGATGGGAAATACCAACAGCAAATCCCGTTATGAATATGGTACCCAGGAATTCAGAATAATTTGTTTTGTTTGTTTCAGAATTCATTTTTAATTGAAAAAAAAATACGCAGAAAAGAGAATGCTCCATCTCTCGGTATTTTATGGATGCAGGAGAGAGATATTTTTGATTTACTTCCAACGGCCAGTGACAGTGAAGTTATAAATGTTATAAATAAATATCAATTCCCGGTGTTCGTGGCCGGCGTCACTCCAAACTCACCCGCCTCCCACTTCCTTTGTCACGTTCCCTGACGCAATCAGAATTCCACTCTCGTCCAATCACCGGCACCCCACTCGTGCTCACGTATGCGTCGCTTGGCGATTGAATGTCTCTCTGTCGTTCACACGCTCCGGCCCCACTCTAATTTCGACCCTTGTACGCTCTGCAGCACTAGTTTCGCAACCCGCGCGATTCCTGAATCTCATTAATGTCGGGGGAATATGCGCGAGTCCGGTTCACCGAGGAATATGACCATTTATGACGGTTGAAGAACATAACAACCGTCGAGCTACGTCAATATACGATTAGTATTCAGTGAGATTAGTATATTAGTGTGAGTAGGTAGTTTCTTGCAGCGAACGAGGCACCGTCTATCAACATTCCTTTTGACAACTAAGGGAGAGAAATAATGGGGAACTATTCTCTAGTTTCAGTCATATCAGAAATTCTATAAAAAGGACATCGGTGTAGATGGTAGATTCAATCTTCTAGTTATTTCTGATGTTATTGTCTCCACCGCTGGACCAGAAGTTCATGAGTTTCGAATTTCATTTAGGAAGAGAGTTTAACGTTGAAAAGAATAATCTGCAGTGGGATTTTCCATGTCAATGCTATTTTAATCGCAGTGACCTCTCCAAAAGTAATCACTGCCCACTGCTGTTGTCTATCACGTAATCAAATAATCACCCTGTTTTCTAATTCTTCCGGCTTAACTATTAGGACGCAGAATCACGATAAACCATACTATTATCCTTCAAGTTACCGGTATAATTGCATCCCTCGCCCAACTATCGAAATGGGGGGGGGGTTATGCCAGTGCACATGGAATTGAGCTGTCGATGATCCTCCTGCATTCCGGATAATCGGAACGGTTCCATCAATATCGAAAATCCACTGACTCAGAGTTAAGCATATGCATAAAATATTTCATTTTGCGGCGTGAAGTGGCAAATGACTCTTCCGTCGTCCCTGACGATTAAACATCACCCGGCGCAGTTTATCATCCCTCCCCTCCCTTCCCATTGTGATTCCGGGCGCATAATCACTCCCTTTAGTGCGCCGCTCGTAAATAAATCAGGAGCATCCTACTCTTTGACTAATGAACATTTTAAACGGGTGGGCAGGGCGGTGGCGGCGCCGTCCTCATCACCGGCCCTCGGAATACGTGTTTCATTCGCCATTTAATCCGTTGTCATTCACTCGTGGGGAAGTGAGGTCCTGCCTCTCTCTCTCCTCTCTCTGATATTACCGCTAATCCTAGTCGAGTCTCCCACGGCCGCCGCCCCCATCTCTTCCACTCCCCCCGTCCTCCCTTCGTCCCTTCCCGCAAGGCATTTCATCACGCCGGCGGAGAGATTGTGTTGCGAGGGGGAACTTGTTATGAAACGGTGTGGGGAGAGGGGTCATCTCCGGTGTCGCCCCTCCTCCCCATCCCCTTGTGTCCCACGTGACCGATTCGTATCCTCCTCCCCATTCCCAAATCGCATTCTTTCCCCTCCCGACAGTCCGTTCCCTCACGGGGAAGGAGCCCAGAGCACACATCTGGGCTTCTTTGTTGGTGCGCTTCAAAAATGAATCTCACCGTTCTACTATGGTTTTCCTTCCGCACGAATTTTGATCCCGTTCCCGAAACCCCTCTCCCCTCCCATCTTTCGCTCAACTCTTGGGTCTCCTTTTGTTAAACTGCTCAGTTATGGTTTCCTTTATTTCCATCTTCTTCCATCATTTTTTCTTTTTCAAATTATGGTTTACAGTCGTTTAACGGTTGAACACTTTTTCCGATTTTTGAGCATTCACCATGTTACTTTTGTTTAATTGTGGAGTATCTTTCTGTAAAGGTAATTGCAAAATGGTGTAAAATTTTTCTTGTCGAGTGCTCGTGTCGCGATCTCTCGACCGAATCCGGCAGGGTCGCACTGGTTCCATTCTATTTTCATCCAAAGTGGACTCAAGTATTTCTCGTTCCCTAGGCCCTAGGGAGCCCTATTTCTATTTCTTCCCGCTCCTTCCATTGTTTCCCTGCTCTCTTTCTCGTCATCTCCTCATCCATCCCATCCCTTCCATCTTCAACCCCCACGGCTCGACCCTCCGGCGCCGCCATAAGTACGTAATGTACCGTGGGACGACGGGCACCCCTGGCCATGTGTATATCCCCCGTCTGACTGCGCGCGTGGGGGGGAAGGGCACATGACGGCTCCCTTCTCACCCCACCCCGTGCCCTCCCTCCCGGCATCCAACCCGCGGACACCCGTTCCCTCCGTCACACCCGTCCCTACCTCCCTCCCACCCCCTTTGCCCTGTCACCACTCCAAACCCTCCCCTTACACCCTGCCCCTCCAGGCCCCGCTCTCTCTCTTTTCAACCCCAAACACGCACACACAGACACACAAACGCACGCTCGATTCAAACCCTCTTTCCACGTCCCCACCTTCTCACTCCCTCCACCCAATCCCCATTCCCTACACCCCTGCCCTGCCCCCCCTCCTTCTCTCCACGGGTGGGAGACTTACTCTCCTCCCTCCTCTCCCAACGCCGACCCGAATGGTCCCTCCTCCCCAACTTGTCACCATAGCGACAGGGCGTGCCCCGAGAGCTCGTTGCCATGGGAACGGTCGCGAGGCGACGTGGCGGGAGGGGAGGTGGGAGCGGGTTGGGAGTGGCGGAGGGAGAGGACGCGACGACTCACACCTAGAGGTGCAGACCGGAGGGCTGACGGCGGCTGCGGCGGCGGCAACATGGCTGCCGCGCGCATCACCTCCTCTCTGCTACCGCCGGTTCTCCACCCCTCCTACCTCCGCCCCTTCGGTTTCTCTCCCCCCTCCTACTCTCTCTCCATCCTCCCCGTTCGTCCTGATCCGTGGTCTTCCCACCCCCTTCTTCTTCCTCCTCCTCTCCCATCCCGCGCAACCGTCCGCCATAGTCCTTTCTCCCTCAACTTCTCGCTCTCTTTCTGTGCGGTAGCGTTGGAGTACCCCAAGGTTCCCTCTTCGACCTCTTTGGGTTTCGCGCGGGGATCTAGCCGGTTCCGCGATTCATCGTTACAAGTGGGAGTCGCGGAAGTGGTTTCCAGATGGAAGTGAGAGAGGCGATTAAAAAATTCTTGGCTTTTGCGGGCTCAAAACCTCGTCCAAATGAGGCCCCGGCTTCCCAACTTTTCCGCCTTCCTCCACTCGCCCCCAAAACCGACCCCATCTCCTTTCCTCCCGTCCCCCCACGTACATTTCTGCGACATTTCTTTACCTTTTCAACGCGCGGCAAACGTGTCTTCTCTTTTTCCGCTCTCTCACCCCCCCCCCAATCCTTCTACCGTAATTTTCGTTCTCGTTCGAACAGGAAAAATGTAAGTGCCAGCTCATCAAAACATTTCCAGTGGTTCCTTTTTTTCGTGAAAAAAAGGGGAGGAAAAAATATCTCTCACTCTCCTCTTTCGTCTTTTCGACGTTTTTTGACTCTTTTTATTCCTGCCTCGCCATTCATTTCCGTTTCCTTTTGAGAGAGCCGGAGGATAAAAAAAAAAAGTAAAAAAAAAATGGAAGGATACCCGTGCCCGTTCTCCTCCTTTTCCACCCGAGCTATTTCGTACTTTTAATCACGCCCTCTCCGGCTTCCCGGGCATTTTATCTAAACCCTCCCTCCCTGCACCCTCGCACCCCCCCTGCATCCATTCCGCCTATTTTCGCCGACAGTTCCCCCTCGAATCCCTTAGCGAATCGGTTGAAGCTTTTGCGCGCACATATTGCGCGTTTGTCGCACGCCTAACGCGACGGATTTCTGGATCAGCGGCCGAGGAATCGATTAACTCGGGTCGCCGTCTCCCCGGCGGTGGGAGAGAGAGAGAGAGAGAGAGAGGGACCGGTCGCGACGGAAGCAGGGATTTTATAGCGGACTGCGGGAGCGCGGCAATGTCCTCGGGGTCCAATAATGTATTTTCAGGGAGAGCCACGCATGCCGCCGTCAATTTCACATATTCACCGTTCCACTATTTTCATTATCCGACTTCGCCTCGCCCGCGGTGCTGGCCTTAATAACAGTGAATCACTTGTACTTTGAAATTCATTTCATTTCATACCGCGAGTTCCAGCATTTCCTAGCGATGTAGCTCGTGTTCGATTGTAACGTCGCGTTACACGGACTAAAACAAATGAGAATTTCGATTGCGTAGAAAATATGAAAATGCAAACGAGGATGTGTGTACCCACAGACTCGACGAATTTGAAGATTTTTTTTAAAGGGTATTATGCTTTTGACGCTTTACATTTCGTGAAACTCTGTATAATAAATGCTAATAAACTGCAGTGATGGACTAAATGATGGGGTGAATCACCAGCGAGTGATTTAGCAGTATATTACGTTTAAAATTTTTAATGATTTTTTAAATTTTGCTTCAAGGGCTTGTAACTAAGTGATGGTAATAAGCTACATTTTTCTCCATAAGAGCAGATGATTTTTCGACTGATCTCCTCGTGGGAATGATTAAATAAACCGAAAGTACTGCTTATGCCAATTCAAATTAATGGAATCTAGAAAAATCCTATTGTGATCAACGGTTAAACATGAATCAAATTGATGTATTAGAATCTTATTCGATGTTGTGGTAGGGCATTAGATGCTCTAAATTTTATTTCAGTGGTACGTAAATAGTTATATTTTGTAAGAATTTAGTCCGATTTTTTTGCATTTAATCATCTGTTCCTTTGTCTATTCGTTATGAATATTCTATGACGTGTAGATTTCTCTGGTAGATCCGTCAAATGACGACCTTTATACTCACCTTCCGAAACTTTTCTATCATTAATCATTAAAGCAGCTTTAAAGAGGGATTTGGATTAACAATTGGATAATGACTCACCTTCGAGTTTTCATTGTATATCGATTATCCATTATCCCACGAGTTGAAGAGTTCGTACGCTCCGTGCAAATTACATACATGAGCCTCCGTGCAAATCACATCCTTAAAGTTACTCAGAAACTAATTATTATGGGAAATTATAGTCTGGGACTACTATATTAGTCTTTGCTCCAGAGAACATTGGGTTCAAAATTGGTAACCAAAGTCGAACATTTAGACCGGAACCTGACATTCATCTGTTAAACGAGGACATTAAAATATTATTAGTTAGTTAAATCTTTAATCTTTTCCATGCACTACGGAAATTAAGCAAATACAGTCCGTTGTATGGTTTACTTGTTCTTATTTTGGTTGAGTGGTGCCAGATCTCAATATTTCCTTCTCCTCTCGTTACGCAACTGACTTAAGAAACAAATTTGTATCATATTTAGATACTGCTAATCATAGTTGACTGCATAAACCTCATGGATAAAAACCCAGTTAAAGTTGCAGTAACACGAAGCTCATTATTCGGATTGTATGTTAATCCCAGGAATACAGTGGTTACTAGATCATTCATATAATGTCCACATCTCAAAACACGGGAGTACAAATCCGTGGACGAGAGAACACATGACCAGTATTTATCATCCCTTCTATGATAAAGAAAATTCTGTCGTAACAGATAATAGGTGTTCTAAAATATATTTTGAGTATGATGACATTTTTGGAATAGGAATGAATCGGTTTGATAGTAATAAAAGATAACGTATAAAAGATAACGTAGCTGGGGAAAAACTATGCCGTTCTAATTTCAAGTTATTGCGAGAGCGCGTTTGGCGAAGTAAACTTTAAATGAAAACCAGATGTAAAAAATTTTTTACGAAGAATTTGATATATTTTTTATGGCAGTCGGCGACGCTAGATCGAAAGTCAGGTCATCGCATCATCTTGGTAAACTTATATAAAGGCCAAAAGTCATTTGATGCCCTCCGACAGTCCACTTCTTGTGCGGTGAATATTTAATAGGATAGACCCGGGAAATAATTGAAACCGCAAATTGTGAGGATTTAGGTTCGCCGTGTTGACCGCGAAGAGCTTGTTGGGATCTCTGGTTAGCGAAATATGTAAGCGGTTTGATTGACTACACCCCCCCCCACTCCCCCCAAACTTACGAAATAATTCAACCCTAAACCTCATTGGTCTGATTGTTAACGAACATGTCGGCATCTATTTTTTTCTTCTGCCGGAGACCAACCAGCGATACCGATCTTAACAGATCAATCAACAATGCCGGGGAATAAAAGATTACCTCCCTGTCCATTAATCCAAAATCACCCCGATAAAGAGACGGGCAAGCCGCGCGAAGAGGTCATCGGCGTTTTTGTAAGTTTATCATTGTTCCCGTAATTGGATGCTTTTATTGAGGATGAAAAGTTATCAACCTTTTGGAGATTAAAATTATCACCACCAAGCTCGCAATCCATTCTCCAATCGACGGAATTTGGCAATATCGAAGTATAATCGCTTCAATAAGTGATTATACTTCGATAGCGTTCACATTATTATGTGTGTGCCCATACTCGCACATACGTCCTTGTACTTGCATACAAATGTGTTTGGATGTGTATTTATTTGTTCGTATTGTAATTTTATGTAAAATGAAAATAGATATGGGCATGAAAATTATTAAGAATAGTCTAAGGGTCAAGGTATGTTTTTGATGAATTAAAAAATACTATTCCGTAATGCTACATTTCTAAGCCACGCCCATCACGACACTAAATAATTACTCTAAAATCTGGATTGAGATGAATCATTCTTCAACTCCACATACTATCTAGATCCCTTCATTTCATTCAATATGAGTTTACCTATTCTTTTTCTGCCTCTACCTCTTCTAACCAGCATTCTACCCTACATAAGTGTTCAGCATTGCATTTTCATCCTATATTTCCTAAATTTATTTTTCCTGTTTTCTTTAAATGTCTCCCGATAACCGTTTCCTACCGTGCTAGAACTCCTTCGTTTATATTTCTATCAGTTAATTTCACTTTTTGAATCCGTGACCATACACACGTAATTCTCAGAAACGTCCGATCTAAGTGTATCCTCCTCTTGCCTCAACAACGAAGTTTCCAAGCCGTACAACACCACGCTCCATCTCAATAGTATATTCTTTACGTATTTTACCAACGGCCCCAGTCATCAAATCTGTCCGATAGAGGGAGATAACTTTTTGTATAATTTTCATTAATCATGCCTCCTCCGGTCAGTTGGGAAAAATGACTTCTCTTTTCATATGCATGAGTTAAATACACATGTGTCTAAACCTATATGGGCACATGTACACGCAGAGAAAAATAGTACATACGTGTGCAGGTATTATATCAGTTTCTCATATCTATTCGCATAAACTACGACATTCCAGGCGAATGACTACAGTGTCCACATTACGTTCATTTGACGGAGTATAGAGCATAGAATGTAAACATAAACAGTCGGGAGCGTTTAGGAATGTGGGTGATCCTACGTTCGCCACGGACGCGAAGATCCCGGTATGGGTGTGGAGAGGTGTTTATCTGGTTGAAGCTCCGCAATCGTATTATTCCTCCCGCCCTTTCGCTCTTCTACTCTCTCGATCTTTCGCAAGCGTGTCCCCATCCTTTTGTGTCTATCATCCTCTCTGTTCACCCTCTCCTCCCACTCCTACGTCTCCTTTCTCTCACTGTGAACTCCTCCTCCGCCCCCCCCCCCCAAGTTCCCTATCCCGCAGAGAGCGCCGACCGATTTCCTCCCCCCCCTGCCACTCCACCTCGCCCCTTCCCTCGAAAAAATAACCCTCCCGCAGCCATTTACATTATCAGTCGAAAAACATTTCTTGCCAAATTCATAGCGGTCGGAACTCATAACTAAAACAAAATGTTTGCTTTGTGGGATTGAGGGGAAAATAGCCGGGCGTATTGGACGCTGAAGCCTTTAATATATTTTTGGGGACCGTGTCATGTTGAAGGGGGGGGGGGGAGGAGGGAACGAGGAGAGAGGAAAAATATGAGGGCGCGTAAAAGTTTTCAGGGTCATCCGGTGAAAGTTGAAATTGTCGTGTGACCTGCAAAATAGTGCGACGGAGTTCGACAGGGTGAGGCGTTTGCTGGAGTGGGCGCCTGATGCACTCTCAACTTGTAAATACGATTTATTTGTTCTCGTAGCGCTCGTGTTTTGATTCCATCCCAAGTGTTTTCTTCCATGTGCTTGTCAGTCGCCGTGTCAGCATAGATTTTGATCGTATAATTTTATGATTGCTAGTTGAATTTGTAGTGCGTTCATAATTTTAAACCCTCGGTGTCTAATAATGGGATTATGTGCTATTTAATATTTGTGCTTTTGTGCAGTATTTAGAGAGAATATAAGCACATATTGTATCGTGAAGAGAGAATGAAAGCTTCTAACATTTCCTTTTTTGTACCATACTGATAGAATAAATACTCAACCAATAGGCTAGCTATTGCTAATTGGTTTCTTCAACATTGTCAACCTTGAAATTTTTATACTTTTTTAACATATGGAAAGCATATAGGTAATAGCTTTTCCATCCTATAGCCCCACTGGGATGATTGCGATACATTTAGCAATCGGATCATTTACACGTAGTGTATTTCTTTCAGTATTAATAATTATTTATATTTCCTTCGATTTGTCCTTTCAAATCATTATTCCATCGATCTAATTTAGCGATATTGTGTATTGTGGGCTAAAAAGCTAGCATCAGCCTTATTGTAAGCTTCAATACAATCGTTATTGACGTTAATGCTGTTTAATTTATCCTGTCGTTCTTGAATTGAACAAATGTCAGTTCTTTATTACTTTTTCTTAATACCATTGATCATTTGATTTACATTATTTATATTCTTCCTGAGACAAAACGTTTAATTATATAGTAACATCACTTAGATATGCTCCCTGTCTACTGGTTGGTTAATACTTTGCCCTTATTGGTATTCACGGCAGCACAATTTTATTCCAGTCAACTGGTTTTCTGCCTGCTGTCATCCTTGTGAGTACTCCCTATAGTTCAAAGGCTTTCGATTCGAGGTCAAGAATGGCATCGGTCGTTAAGAATCACCTCGATAATGAACCAATTCTATTTATGTATTATTTTCCAAAATAAAATTTAGTTGTTGCCTTCTAGTGATTGACTTGTGGAGTTTGATATTAATAATTATCTTAAGATACTCCTGATATTTTCAGGATTATTTTTTCATTGCTGTCTATGAAATCTCCTCGTCACTCCACGATGAACTTGAAGATTTTATCGATAGCAGCAAGTAGTGGAAACTGATTTTAATGATATTCCTGTAATCATTTTATTTTCCAAACGCTCGCTGAATCGATTATTGCGGTCCAAGTAACGTCAGAATGGGCAATCAAAGTTTACGTCCGAACATGATTTGCTTTCATGATTTTCGTACATGATTTTGCGTTCCGTTTCATTTCTATGCCTTCGCATGCCAATTTGTTGCCTCTAATGAGTTAAATAACGTACATTCTGTGACTCTACGATTTTTTCCGTTCGCAATCATCTTGCCCGCGTATTTTTTTTACGGACTTTAAATTTCAATTGTCTTGTCCAGAAACTTTTTGTTACGCGTCTTGTTCGTATTGCGACAAGAGATGACAATTATGTCGCAGAAGCCCGAGTGCTCGACATCAGTGTGTCCGGCCTTTGAAGGGACGATCGACCGGTGAGGCGCTGGCAAAAATACCCCTACTCTCATAAAACGGAGCATACGAGACACTTTTCTCTGGGATTTTACTTTTCTGAATTTTTGAATTCGCTCGCTTCTCGTCAAAATGTGTGCTCATCGTGAGTAAGAGCTAATGATAGCCATGTTTTTGTAAGGGCAAATGGGCAATAAGCGGCGGAAGCGAGGAGAGAATTATCAAAGAGACTCGCCTTAATAGAATAATAGAAACGTGTTTGATCAAATATTTCCCCTTAACTTAATTGCCTCTATTCACAACATTTGCATGTGCTGTACTCATATGTGGGTCGCGGTAGTCCAGGGGTAGAGCGTTTGACTTCTGACCGGAGTGCCCGGGTTCGATTCCCGGAGCCTCTCCGGGCAACCTCAGCTCTACCCAAGCTATGTGATATTTTGGGTACCAAATCTTTCTGGGAAACCCCAAGGAATATGTAGAAGATCGGATAAGGAAATGTTGGGCCCATTAGGTCTAGTTTTCGAAAATATGTAAGACCCTCCTTCCTATTGCTTCCATTCTAAACTGCTATTTCATTCCTCAAACCGATTAATTAGTATTCAAGTAACGAAAGCGAACTGCTGATTAAACTGAATTCAGTATCTACAATGAATTTTTATGTTACATTGCCCTCCTTTTGTAGTGTGAGATAATGGCATTAAATTTAATTATCAAGCGCCTTTTATTCCGGTACTGCTGCAGAAAAATAAAACATTGTTAAATGAGAGTGGACTTATAGAAAATGTGTCTTCTTAAATACTCTAACAACTTGTAATGAAATGTTAGGAACAAGTTGATATTATTGTGAAAGAGCATTATTTTGTTTTGATCAATCAAAATAATTTCGTTTTAATGAAATAATTAATTGTGATGGTTAGTTTTGAGCATTATATTGCATTTCTACCGAAGCTACAGATCATTAGTCATTTTTATTCACTCATTATATATATTTTTGAATCATGAATTTGGCACACTAACATGATTTATGATGGTACGTCTACCATTATCGCATTATTTACCCAAAATTTATAAATTAAAAGTATGATTTCATTGCTCTGCAGGTCGAGCACCTCCACCTACGTATTACTAAAGCAGCTATTTTTATCTTTCAATAACCCGGCCTGATGACGGTTGTCCTACCATGACTCATCGACAACTTTTATGTGAAAATTCAGACATTGATCTGGTATGCACGTAGCAATTTTCCAAAGGTTCTGAATCAAAGTATCCAGGAGAAACTTTTAGGGCTCAATTGACGCTCATTATATGCTTAATTTCAAAACAACTTTAATTTAATTTTCAGATATTATCTCATTTTGTTCATGACTGATGTTCATAGTTGAAGCGTGATTAGTATTTAAATGCTGATTTTTATGACCATACCTCTGCGAGGAACTTGTAGTTTCCTTGATTTATTGGCGTTTAACGGTCGCCCAGCATTCGATACGTTCGAGAGATATTTTTGAAAAGCCGAAGAAGGAAAAACGCCCCCTCAACCCAATAGGTGGCGACTTTTGAAACGTCACATTTCGCGATCCGCGTAAACTTTGACATTAATATTTCATTTAACACACCGACGATAACGTCAAAAAGCGCCCCGCGATGCGCACATTTCATTTTCACCGTCCTTTTCTTTTTGGGCAAACATATGAAACGCGAAATCATCATCGGCACCCCGGGATATGCGTTCCGAAAGCGTGTGTGAGGAAGGGATTGGACAGATCAGACCGCCGACGTTCTCCCTCCCTTCCCGACCCCCAACCCCGAACCCTTTGGATTAATCCCTCGATATTACGCACCCCTCCTCCCGAAAGGGGAACGGCGGGGAGGGTATCAATCTTGATTGTCCTCCCCATCGATTCCGGGCATGTGGTGGGGAAGGACCGACAAAGGAGCTGCCGATAAGGGAGTGGAGTTAAAGGGAATCGAGGACGTGCCCCAGTTTGCTCGAGGTCGGGAGGAGCCCACAGTGCCGAAAAGGTCCTAGGTCCCCTGGCTGGGCCCTTATTTTTTCATGACGTCGCCCTCTCCACCACTCGTATCCCGTCGTTAGTGCCCTCTATTATGAATCGAGTCTGCATGAGTCTCGAAGAATCCGCAAGTGATTGTAAATTATGATATGTGCCAAACTTTTCCCCCAGGGTAATCAGTAATATTTGATCATCCCTTTGAATGCCCCATCAATTACAATGATAGTTGATTGACGTCCTTCGTATTTGCTTAGCGAAACATGTCTGAAGGGCTACGCCATACTTTCACTGGATCGCTTTTCCATCGTCATTTATCATAATCTCGTATATAAACCAAATGCCAAATTTAATCTTTCGTGTCATGTCGTACATAAAACTATTGGTGGCATTAACATATCAAAAGAATGTTGGTCAACCTCAAAGAAGCTAGGTTTTTTTTTTTTTTTGATTAGATGAATTGCAGGAAAACATAATGGAAAGACAAAATAGAAATGTCACTCCGCCACATTTCAAATACGCGGCAAGTGCTTGGGATCCATGGGAGAAAGCTTCTATTACGGAATTGAAAAATGTTCAGGGAAAATCCTCTAGATTAGTTAAAATTGCTAAGAGAATAGGGAAACCTTGTCATTTATATTGATTGAAATAGGTTGGGGGCCCCCTTGATTCACGAAGAAGCAGGCAAGACTGTTAGGCAATACATACGTGTATGTATTCTTACGACACCGAGGGAATCATTATGACCCCGAATTATCTTGGTATATCGATAATAAGGATAAAATAAGATGAATACACGTAGAAAACACCGTCACAAACAAATTCAAGCACTCACTCTTCCCTTGTACGATACGTGATCGTAACAAACTCGGACCCGAGTCCCAAATTTATTTACTTAAATACCAAAATGTAATGATTTAGCCAATTATTGCATGGTGTTTATGCACGTATGGCTAGTGCCCGAAAACCTAGACGTATATGTAGATTGGGTAAATGCCGTTGTAATTTCCCTGGCCGTGTTGGTGGGCGGAATGTGAATTAGAGAGGCTTGTTACCGCAGTGGTTAGCGTAAGGCAGGGTTCTCAAACGTTCCAAATGTGTTTGAAAATATTTAAATATGGGTTTAAATAAATGGAAGTATGTGGATCGATATTGAAAAAATCTTAACACAAAAGATTTTTTTACGTACATACGGGTATAGCCATTTTACTTAAAGTCGAGGTGACGTATGATTTGAACGAGCATACACCCCTGCGAAAATTTAAGAGCAGTTTTGTTCTTTGAAAAATCTGATTTCCATTTGAATTGCATTAAATATTGCCTCGTTTTTTTTATTATTTTCGTTTCCGTTCTCCCTCTTCCCCATCGATATCTTTCTTCTGCCATTCCTCGTTGTTTAAATTCCTTTTCTTCTTTCGTTTCTCTTTCCGTGTCCCTCGTTACGTCCCCCGTTTCGTGTCCTCTCGTCCCACGCCCACCCACGTCGACTAATAAATGTCCCTTCTTCCCCGCCGTCCTACTTTCATCGCATCCCCATCCATGCCTCTCACCTTCCCTCATTTGTGCCTTCCTCCATCACCTCCCTCCTCTTTTCCCTCCCTCCTCCACTCGCGCCATCCCTGTTTCTCCAAATCCTCATCTCCCCTCCTCTTCAAGTTATTTATTCTCCCACTATCTCTCTCTCTCGACTCCCTCCTTTTCCTCCTCGCCCTATCCTCCCGTTCCCCGTCATCCCGCGGTGGCGAGCCCCCATCCCAATCCGCCCGCCATCCCCGCCCACGCCCACCAACCCTCTCACTCACTCTGTGGTTCCGCGTACAACAATGAGGGATTGTTGTTCGGCTTCTCGCCTCCGGCTCCGCCGCGCCGTGGTCCCTAGGCAGGGCAAGGCGCGCGCGCGGCCTCTGCGCTAATTGGCCCAGGCAGCGGAAGATGGTAAATACTTGTACGGGAGGAGGAGGGGGACTCTGCGGGAGGGAGGAGACGCGAGAAGGGTATCCTAATGGAAGGAGAGAGCCTTGGGGGGGAGGAGGGTTAAGTTGGCGCGAGGTCGGTGCTGGAGCGAGGGATGGGGGAGAGAGAGAGAGAAGATGAGTTTTGGAATGATTTCCCGTTCCCTTCTCCTCGAAGGGAGACTCCTCCACCTCCCTCCCCTCTCTCCCCGTCTCTCCACTGCTCCCCTCGCTGCCTCCCGCGAGGAGCGTCCCCCGAGTAGTGTCTGTTGTTGGGGAGGGGTTAATGTCGACGTCGCCATGTTCGTTTTCGGGATCGTGTCCGAGAAGTATGAGGAGGAGGACCCAGGAATTCGGAACACCTTCGTGTTAAGTACGGGTGGGACTGCTCACTGACTGCTTTGTTGGTAAGGCGTGCAGAGCAGTTGATGATCTGTTACTGCATCACCAGGCGTTCCGTCGTCAAATTGATTGCACGCTGATTCCAAGAATGAACGCAGCCTGCCGTTCATTTCCCCGGAATAGCTCCAGATTAACAAACCGTCCTCCTTGCCGTCTGTTGATATCTCGTTCTCCCGTTTCTTCCCGTTCACTCGTGCTTATGTGTTTTAATCCCAAACGTCATTTATTAAAACGTCCTAATTTTTATTTCTATGAAAAATTATATACCAGGTCTACAAGTACGAAATTCGGATATTTAAAAATTTGAAGGATGATAAAAAAGAGCTTGATTCAAAGTATGGTCCATTGCTAATTTGACATTTTCTCCATCTTTCGGACAATTTGAGGATATCGCGACAATGAAAATCTTTCCCTTTTTTTCGCGAACCATACGTCGAGCTATTTTTTCACATCTTTTTGGCGGTTTTCCGTGTTTTTTGTCTGTAACATCGAGGTCACCACTTTTGAAACACCGAAACCATGGTTCACATATATATTGCGATAATGCATCTTCACCATAAGCTTCTCGAAGTAATCGCAATGTGATTCAACAGAGGTTTTCTTCAAATGAAAACGAACGATCAATGTTGTCCGCGAATACTCATTGTTTGGTATACATTTCGGCATATTGAACACAGCAGCACGACATTATGCAGACTTTTTTATCAATTTATCACTCGTGCGTCTCCGACACTTTTTGATGGTACAACAAAATGGCATAGGTGTCAAAGCTTTATGCCACAAACTGTATGGGTGCACTATCCGTTGTCTGAAATCCGCGTTTCATACTTGTGCACATGGTATTGTTTTTTTGCATATAGCATTTAATATAGTTTCATATTATCCTCTATTTACCTGTATTTTCTCTGGGCAGTTTTGAGTTTTCGAGAGGATCAATACATACGAGATATATGAAAGTTTGTCAAGTGAGTTTCATTGTTCTGATAAGTATATTTTTATGGAACAGGTCAAACGTTTTCGTCTTTTATGTTCTGTATTTATGCATAATATAATTCTAGTTACCCTCATGTCTTTTCATTGTAATTTCTATCAACTGAAAATATAAAATTAGCA
The DNA here is from genome assembly GCA_037158775.1 of Hetaerina titia. Taxonomy (NCBI): domain Eukaryota; kingdom Metazoa; phylum Arthropoda; class Insecta; order Odonata; family Calopterygidae; genus Hetaerina; species Hetaerina titia. The sequence continues at coordinate 80,843,822 of CM073772.1, forward strand.
AGTTTTATATATCTGAGATCCTTAGGATCGCATAATCCCAGTGAAAAAAAATTAGATCTTTTTCTTTCTGCCTCTTGTCGTTTCATTCCCCTTTGCTCTTTCTCTCTCTCATTTCAAAGTATCTTATATCCTTTTTTTCGAAACCTTAGTCTGAAGATAGATTTATGTACTTTCAACTAATAGTGAAGTCACAAAAATTAGACCGTACAAGGTGTAATATTTAAGCAGCTCAGAGTTATACTTGATGTTAACTCATGAGTTATCGCTAATATATTCTATTGTTTCAGGCTTCACTTCGTGGTAATATTTTTTAATATCCATACTGAAGAGAAAGACTTGTACTTTTCCACAGATTTTTATTATATGGTACAACGCGTTTCATCGACTTGCGGCATCATCAGGTCTTTCTTTTTAGTATTCATAGTTATCACCAAACCTGAGTAATAGCTTTCTTCAAATTGCACATCCATTTGTTGCTGAAGTCATAATAAATCTTCATAAATAATAAATCAGGGAAATTACAATGATTCGGAGTACACAAAGTACAATTACACAGAATACACAAAACGTAACAATTTGCACCAAAAACACTAAAAAATAAAATAAAAATAACAATTGTCTCCGTACAAATGGTAAACAATTCTTGATTAAATGATTTCATGAGAAACAATATTTTCCATGCAAAGGTATGTACGAAAAATTCATTGCCTCGAATATGTGAATCTTTCTCTAATCGCGATGTTATAATAATACTCGTATATCTCTCATTCACAATGGACAAAGACTTGGTCCGCATCGTATTCTCGCATCGCATTGCATTCGCATCGCATTGGTACATGATGCAATCCCTTCTTAAATATCCAACGCTCACAAATCTGTTAGAAAGGTTAAGGTGACGGAAAAGTATATAAAGTTTCAGTATCACTCCAAAAATTAAATAACCATCTATTTTTCTTTCTTTCTTGTTTTTCTTCTCTTACTTTCTCTCATGAACTGATTTTATCCTTATCTCTCCCTGACGTTCGTTTTCTTCATTTCTCTCTCATTTTCCTTCCTCTCCCTTCTCTCTATCTTTATATTTCGCTCATATCCTGTGCCTCTTTATATCTTTTCTTCCTCTCTCTCGTTTACCCTTTCACTCACCACTACCTCTGTTTATCTCACTTTGTCCATAATTTTTGCTCTAATCTCTTTCAATTTTTTATCTTCTTCTGCTGATTCTCCCTCCTCTTTCTTAACCTCCCACTCTGCATCCCCTTTCTCTATACGTATATATTTTCTTCACACACACACACACACCCCCTCTCTCTCTCTCTCACTTTCCCTTTTTTGCTCACCTAAGAATTATCCGTGGGAAAGCGTACATACACTCTCTCTCCCTCACCGTCGCTTTCTCCAGCCACCGCACGACCACATTAAATTTTTACAAGAATTTTTGGCCAGGAAACGGTTTTTGTGGGTGTTGAAATTATGTTTTCGGGAAATAGGCAAAGAAGGCAAGGTATCCACAGTGAAAGCACCGTGAAAGTTTTTACTCTAAAAGAAGAGGCTCTGCAAGAGGCAGATTTTTTGCTTGCTTTGTTTAGAACTATAATTTCCCTTGTGATCTCCTCGTACGACATCGTACTTCTCTATTTTCTGCGGGAGTTAGAAAAACGAGTATACTATATTAGACTAGATCCGCGAGAAAAAGCACGTGTGAGTACTCACTAAAGGAGTAGATTTGACGGTTTTTTTTATATTCTTGTAATTCGTTCTGTTATTAATTAACATGTAACCTGACGTATGTTATTCATTGCAATTGAAAATGAACTGAATGCTGTACTCTGGGAAAAATAATTATAGGAGTTAACTTTACAGTTTTTACGTTCTTGCTATGAAAATTGTTGCTTTCACAAATCTTCTTCTTCGGCGACAATAAGGTATGATACATTGGAGAATGCGGTCCAAAAATATAAATATTGTGCAAGCGAAAGAGGAATGATGTAAAATGGTGGGGTATTTTCGATTATGGTTATTTTTGTACCAAACGAAACGCTGAAATGCGAAAGCGAAATTCAGGGTGAAGCATTTTAATTGATAGCATAACACTGAGAAAAGTGTGTGCGTTTTTTGATAGAATTATAAATAGCATTTAATGGAAATGCTTGAAAATACAACAAATTCAATTATGGGTGCTCATTAATTTACTTATATTCATCCGCTAAACCACTGTAAACAACCTCATTATTGTGTTTAATTTTACGAAAAATTATTTGTCTTTCGTTATCTTGTGAAATAAATTATTATTATTGCAATCGTTATTGAGTGCGAATGTTGTAACACAATGATTCTTCTCAGCTCTCATGATTGTTCTCATTTTACGAATGCAGTTCAAAAACTCGAAGTAATCGCTTCTTCGAACGCATGTATATCGCTTGCCCTTGTTTGGCCGCTCAAACTGGCGTTACTTCTCATTATACCTTGAACACCTCGAGAACATCGAGGTTTTTTAATGTTGTCAGAATTATATTTAGGTGACTAGAGTTGGTTAATTATGATGATCTGTGCATTGAAAAGCAATACTTATTGGTACGTACAAAAATCCCTAAAAACAATCATATTATTCATTCTACATTTGAAATGATATCCTGCAGGTCGCCGCTGTGGCGTGTGGCAGGGGTTGATTCCACACCTGGAATGCAACATTAAAATTAATTATTCAAATTAAGGTTTATTTTTGTTATAAACATTTGAAAATGCATAATTGGTATATTTGTTTCCTCGCAATTACAGAGATAAGAGAAGCGAGGTAGTTCGGTGAGTAACTCACTCGCCTTTTAACCTAAATGTTGCCATTTAGATTCCTGCCTCGTCATATTAGTTGCGCACAGATGGTTAGTGGTAAGCCCGTAGCCCTATGGGCAGCCATTAGGCCGACCAAATATGACCTAGGTGACCCTGTGCCATGTGACGATTAGAAATACAGTATGTGAGCGGACATGGTTATGTAAATATTGAAATTGTTGAATGAATGTTTTCCGGAGTTTGAATAATGATTAGCTTAGTGACGTAAAACGTACCTAACATATTTAAGAAGGCAATCCAGACCGACCCTAAGGGGTTCGGCTGTCTAAAACAGCTGACGATCCAACGCAAACAGAGAGCCGGTACTTATTTTTCTCAATTTAAATGCCATTCGAGGCTTGTATTTCAGCTATCGCTGATGGATGTCGTAAATAGATTAGAGAGTCAATGATTTTTATCGCTTCCATCGAGCTTATGGAGAGGAACAGCTTCGCGCCGCTCCGTCATCTGTTTCCAACATGACCGGAGGGCCCCAATTTTCGTTCCGCGAAACACATATTCGCATTGGAAGATTGCCTCCCATGTTTTGGCGTTGCCAGTAAGTTTTAATAGGTGGCGTAGTGTTTTAATGCAAAATACGTTACATTCAATATCCCGTTAATCTCCGTTCTCCGAATACAGATCTCTAAAAAGATGAAATTACCGCCCCGATCCATCCAATTGTTTTCCGGATTGAAATCGCGAAGATAATTATTTTTAATAAAAACAATAATATAGCTTCTCAATGGGTTCATACTGAGACTGGGTATTCTTTTCTTCTTCCTAACTCCTCGTCATTCGCATGCATAAAATGTTAACAGTCGTTTACAATACAAGAATGTATGTATAACGTTACAATCGTTTATAAAATAAGAATTTATGTACAACGTTAGAATGAAAAATAAGAAGGGAAAACGAAAAACTAAAATTGTAGAGGTACATTGGAGATATTTGGGCTCAAGTTTGTAAAAATTCATACATTTGCGGGAAAAACGTAAGGATTGTGGACGAATATACTTGAAAAAATCCCCTGGAGGAAAACATCCACACAGGAAGGGCGTGCGTAAAAAACCTATGGAAAATCCAATGAAGCATAGCTAATGTTTGGCTGTTTAATAACAGACCAAGTGTGATATGAATTGTGTGAACAATGTGGTAAGAAAAAATAATCAATTATATTTTTAAAAAAAGCCAAATACACAGAAAAAATGTATCATAGTAAATTGTGACGCAGTAACGAGTATAGCATCAGAGGAAATATGAGCTATGAATACAGTATATTCATATAAAGAAACTCTTTAGAGTAAATGGTTATAGTAGTAAATAATTTAAAATTTAAAAAAATATGACTGCATAAGATGAAAGATCAATGGATATGCATAGACACAAATTCTAATAATGTATAAAATTATCTAATTGTAAGTATAATGCGTAAATATCGGAAAATAAGATATAACTTTGAAGTAAAGAAATTAATATACGGGTACTTCATATATACTATGTTTACATTTATTTACACTGGTCAATGTGTAAGGAGTAATATATAAATGCATTAAAATAGTTAAAACATAATTGCTATCAATCATACGTAGATGTAATGGAATATGTACAGTAAGAAGTTAAGTTTAATGTGTACCTCAGTCCGTTTAACGCTATGGTAAATCTTCACCTCACACCAAGCGAAATGAGTCGTGGAATCACGCATGTATTGGGTAAGCGTTCCTTTTCGACGATAATGGGTTCTACGAGAATGATTCTCGTAGATAAATCGGGTAACTGGATAAATATATTAGAGAGAGATAGAGATTTTCAGATAAATCACATTGCTTGGTTTTATCGAGTGCATCCATAGGCGTCACCAGAATTTGAACCTTTTGACGTTCAGGTCGGGAACCAAGGACTTAACTAAGACTCTATTGCCTATACGGAATGTGTGACCGACGCTTAGGCAGACCCAGATGTAGTGGGATGGAAGAGAAACAGGCCTACACCTCAGACGCGTATAAAATAAGAGATATTTTAAATAACTGCCTAAGCGATTTTGCAAAGCATGATTTGAAGGAAGAAGGGATGAAAAATGGTATTTTTGTACATAAAGCAGCATTATTATGATGGAGCTCATAGTAGCTATAAATAGATTTACAGAAATATTGTTTGTAGATTAATTTCCAATTGCCATTCCGTCTCCTGTGCAAGATTATTTCCATAGATGAAGGAAATGCCTTTGCCAACTACTAGGGCTATCAATAATTAGTCTTTTTGGCCTCGGCCAATCTTTACAAACGTAAGCGTTGTTGAGCAGAGGGGAATTCGATTCAATTTTGACATCAAATGTTACTTTGTTGCCGTTGACGATTTACCTTTTGCACTGAAGCCATATCTAACTGTAATAACCTTTAATCCCTTTTTGTTTAATTTACTTATAAGGTCAGTTCAAAAATATTATTAATATTTGGTTGCTGCTTTGAAAATGTAGTTCGAATTTATATGCACTCTTCTTGGACTTTTAATTCAGGTGAAACGGGTGAACATACATTTCAGCGTTTCTTACCACCTGGATCAATTAAGAAAAATGATCGGAAAATGTTTGATGAAATATTCAACCAAAAAAAAACTGAGTCTTCGTTAGATGCGAACATATCATATCCGCTACGTCTCTCTTTTCTCTTTTTGGCCAAAATCAGAAGTGAACGAACTGCTCGCGAGGAATATTATATTCATTGATCGTTAAGGATTCGTCCCGTGCGAATCCCAGCGCGACTGGCTGAGAAAATCGCGAAGATGAAGGGAGTGACCGCGGTGACAACCGGAACATGGGTGTAGTGAGGATACACACAATCGCCCGGAGGAGTCCTCGTCTCACCTACCCGACGAGTCGTGGCAAACCTCTCCCCCATCCACGTCCCGGCATGGAAGAGCCTCCTCTCCCTTCTGGAAAGGGATGGGCAAGATAGCCCGTCCACCGGCGCCACGCCCCCCAACCCTCCGCCGTCGTCCGCCGACCCCTTTGGTTGCTCCGCGTCTCGCCCTCCTATGCGAGTCCCCGACAAACACCACCGCCGTCTCACCCTCCCGTTTTATTTCCTCATCCCTTCCGCAAAAGCTTCCCTTCCACCACCTTCCCCGTTGGCCGTCCCCCTGACATCCCCTCGCACCACCCCCCACATGCACGCCACTCCCCTCACCCCGTCCGGATACCGCGCTCACTTGACTCCCTGTACAAGAGGATAGAGGGCGGCCCGCGTGCCTCTCCAGTGCCGTGAGCACCAATTAGCGAATCCGGCAGTCAAAGCAGGCAGCGAGAGAGAGAGATAAAGAGGAAAAACTGGTAAAGAGACAAGGAGAGAGAGAGAGAGATATGGGAGGAAAAAATATCAACGTTGGGCGTTTGGTGAGTGGGAGAGGAGAAGGGTGAGGCGTGTGTGGGTGTGGACGGGGTGGGGATTCTGGCCGGTTTATTATTTCTTTTTTATCTCATGGAGAGGAGGATACGGGAAGGGTTTCGAAGATGCATAGGGAGGAAATGGGTTAAAAAGGAATAGAGGGAACACTAGGAAATGATATAAAACATTAAGAAAAATGCTAAGGTGGGCAGGGAGCGGTGGTCCCGAATATTGCACGTGAGCATCGGTCCGGCAAGTCGACGATCCATGGTGTACATAAATATAATACCTGTTTTTATGCATATATTATATTATATATAACATTTGGACGGCACAATAGAACACAATAAAATAAATAACACGTAAAAGGAGATTCACATTGTAGATTGTTTAAGATTTCGGCCTACTCCGAGGCCTTCTTCAGGTCAGACTGTGTCAGACTTTAATATTATATATATATATATATATATAGCTAGTTGATTTTTCGGGTACTAGATCTTCCTGGGAAACCATAACCGGCACAGGGAAAGGAGCTGGCCCCCCTACCCTGATGTGTGAATATTCACACGCCGTCGGGCTTGGTACACGGGTGAGCTCTACCATCACCTACTAAACCGACCTTCGGGTTGATTACTGTGTTTATGGTTATATATATATATATATATATATATATATATATATATATATATATAACTTAGACAGCAACACAAAGCACGAGAACACATAAAAAGAACACTCACAATAATATCTTGATAATTTCGACGGACTCGAACTCCATCTTCTTCGGAAGATATGACTCTTCCGAAAAAGACAGAGTTCGAGTCCGTCGAAATTATCAAGATATTATTGTGAGTGTTCTTTTTATGTGTTCTCGTGCTGTGTGTTGCTGTCTAAGTTTTTTATTCAACACTTCCGTGTTACTTCGAAGAAATCATATTATATATATATATATATATATATACGTAGAGTAGGTTGCTGGATTGGGTTTTGTTTGGAGTTACAAAATATTTATTTGATAATTGTGGCCATCCATAAACCTACCTTAACCGGTAATTACCTAATAAAAAAATATATACACACCAACAATATACCGGTACAAATGTTTTCCTGACAGGTGCGTGAAGTGCTAAATTCATACCGTCGGTTCATCTACATAACATCTACATAAATACCCTGAGAGCCACCAAAAAAGGTGTGTGGCAGGGGGTAAGTGGTTAAGACGATTAAGTGCGCGCATGATCGCAGATCGTATTGGCATTGATTAGATGACAGTGCAAACCATCATCACATAAGAAAATCACAGGATTGGTGGGAAGGTGGAAGGATTGCAGATCACAAGCGAAATAAAGTTTTCTTGACTGGGACTTAAACCACGGACCTTCGATTGGCCGGGATAGTGTGTCCTCTCTGAGGTGCTCGTTAATTTCTCTGATGTTGGGTGAAACAACTCCCGAGTGCCATCTCCTGGCCAAAATAATCGGTACACTTGGTTGCATAAATCCCCCGTGGATTTCAAAGTTAGTTACTTTTCCTCGATGGCTCAACTATTAATAGCATCGGCCCGGAAAGTCGACGATCCGTGGTTTATACAAAGGCGATCTGAAAAGTATTCGACTTAACAAAAATACAAGGCACTTTCTGAAATTTTCTCAGTTGGAAAGTTTTAAGATCACCCACGTATATACGTAGTTGGTCTGAAAAGTTTCCGACATTTAAAATTTAGGAATATTTCAGAAAAAATGTCTTGTATCTTTGTTAGGTCGGAAAATTTTCAGACCACCCTTGCATACATATATAAATAATGATTGGAAGTCATACCTATATTATACTAGGATGTACTCTACTATGATGTACTGTATTATGATGATGTCTATACTATGATGATATTCTATATATTATGTATAATGATGAAGGATGACATGTGTGCGTATATGATTATCGAGGAGCGGCGTCGGTGAGGGTGTCCTATGACAGCCGTGAATATTTTCAGTGGGAAAGGCAAGTGCACGAGTAGGGAGAACCGTTAACCGGGCCTAAGTAAAGCACTTATACCACAGCTATTCAATTTTTACTAGTTAGGTAAATGACTTGATTCAATGCGCAGTTGCGTTTCAACGGCTGATGCCTGGGTCCATTAAGATCAATCGATGCTCGATCGCCAATCATTCCTTGATTTGGCAAACGCTCACCTCTCCCCAACCCATGTCAGTATTCATGCGTCCAGAAAAATGTCAAACTAATGGCTCTGAAGTGCCCCTCAATCGAAGATCAATCCATGTTTACATCTATTTCATACTTACTCCGCGAGGTGTCACAAGGGTGTGTGGCAGGTGGGGTTTAGGTACACTTGTCTTAAAAATACACTCATGTTTTTTACATTTTTTTCTCCCTCTGGATCATGATAGATGAAGTAAATCCTTGAATAAATAAACATGATTGACAATTATAACCATTTTCTCATTATTTAAATCGTGGTTTGGTTTGATGTTTGTGGATAGAGTAGCCCTACATGAACCTACACCTGTGTTTTCCAAGGAAACTCGGGTGCTCAAAAAATGGTTCAGTTTGAGTAAAATCTGGAGGTCACCCGCGCCCACCAGTCAGTCGCTAAACGTTCAGCTCACTGGGGTACCCCAACCACGCCATTATTATAAATTAATATTCAATTCATTGTATGCTATGATTGTTGGTAAAGTGATTTGATGATAAACGAAGGGTTGATGAAATGATATCTTTTCGTACTTGATCTTCCTATCAGGAACCCTGTGTAACGTTAAGATGACTGTTATTAATTTAAAATAGGATTTATTTTTAGTCTGTGCATTGGGAAAATGAAATAATCGATGGTTTCCGGCGCAACTTTTATGGAATCGATTCATATTGGAAATGAAAGATAGGTAACTTTGTGATTCCACAGAAAAATTGGAGTTTTTCAGCTTCATCTTATCCTGTAGAAATGGTCTAAATGTCTATGATAATTGGTGCGTCCGAGATAAGGATGATTTCGGGGAAATGAGGAGAAGGTCCCTTCCATGTATCCTTCCCTCACGCACCCTTGGGATCACCTTGGGGTACTTTCTTCACAGAACGATTTCAGATGACCCAATATTCAAAATTCACGTCGAAGTCACCAGTCACTGCGTGTGTGACTGAATAATGGAGTCGGTAGCGTTTTGCACGGACGTGATCTTATAATCAGACATATATAATACAGAACTCTTTGGTTGCATCAGCATAGAAATCCTCCCCTCCACGGCAAGACGACCTAGTGGCACTCACTTGGTTAGAGCGTTTGACCGCTGACAGGTTGGCTCACGTCCGAGTGATGCCTCCTTGTACCTCAGCTAAATCCCTTGATATGTCAGGCTAAAGGTCTCGGAAGTAAATCGAAGGCGCCACCTCGAAATATTCTTAACGACCTTTCCCTTTACGCATGAATTTCTCATACAGTTGGACTTAGTATAAGATGAGCTTGCTCTAGCTAATCAAACCAACCTTCGGTCCGATTGCTGTGTTTTGTTTTGGCTTAGAAAGTATAGCAGTTGTTTTCACCGTGGGAAATGGAAACGTAGATAAAATCCGAGAGCATATTCTTTTCCTACACAATCAAACAAATCGGCTAAATGGGAAGGGGTAGCGAATCGCTGATACAGTTAAGTGCCTAAGGTGCCCTTTAAGTTGTATACTCGTACGTACACTCATTTTTCACAGATTGCGAGCGCCGGCCGTTGCCCACACTTACTTCGTAATAGTTGTTAGTTAATAAGTTCCGGAGATAGTATTCCATATACATTAGGGGGACCACCGATCTGGAAAACCCGGGAAGTCTGGAAAAGTCAGGGGTTTTTCTTTGGGTAAGGAATATAGGGAATTATCAGGGAATATCGAGAATATCATTGTGATAAAATCGTTCTAGGGTATTTTTCCTCATCTTCCACGACATGCAATCCGGAATATTTCCGTCCTTTTATTAAGGAAGACAGAGTAGGTGGTTTTTCAGTAAATAGGAAACGAAGTTAACTACTTCTTTTCCTGCAAATTTCTTATTCAGTATATTAAGGAAAGTTCGGTCAAATTAGGAGGATCGGAATTTTTCGGTGGCTATCGTAATGGCTTCCCACCCAGGGAGCCCGGTTTCGAATCCCAGCGGCGTCAGGTATTTTTCAGGGGTATCCCGATCCCTACTTGAAGTGCTTTTAGTCCGTTAAGCTGCGGAACCCTTGGTTCCTTTCGTTAGGAACCGGATTATGCCGACGCCGGGTTTCTCTCCACCATTAATCCTTTCCTGTCCGCCCTTAATGGCGCAAATGACCTCAGCTGTCAGTTGCCTCCCCTAAAACTACGACTACTCGGTCAGAATAAGCTTTTCATATATGTGCAATTGCCTGGAGATGTGTATCATGCCTGTATGCATATTTTTCAGACGACTATGCTTGGAAGAAATGTGTTAATGGAGCTTTTAATTTAAGAAGGTGCGTTTAAAAAAAGTATAGACAAACATGATTTTGTTTTCTCCTCAAAAGTCCGGAAATTTCAGCAAAATCTGCTGTCAGACGTTAGTGGCAGCCCTTAACGTCATCCTTTTCAAAGTAATATTGCCTTCAATTCGTCTTTCCCTTTTCCCATTCGTCTTTTCTGAGTTAGGCCTCGCATTTCCTCTCTCTGACGCCATTCTGCACATATTCTACGGGAGGTGGAACACTTTAGGGAACGAAGAAACCGAGGAAGGGGGGAGAAAAATCGGTGGTAGGTACTCCGAAATGAAAGCATGCGGGTTAGGGAGGGTGGCCGGGGAAAAGGGGTGAATTCGGTGAAATGGCGAATAATATTTCTGACTCCAATACCCACCGTCCTTTCTTTTCGCGTCCTCTCACAAAATTGGGCGGCGGGAGGAGTTGGTGAGATGGAAGTGGGGAGACGTGAAAAGGCAGTTTCTTCAGCGGTAGGGTAGGGTACGGGGTCGAGGAGAGTACACCTACCTACGTCCAAAGGCTACCCGTGTCGCCCTAGAAATCCCTCTCCCGAGGACACGGGGAGTCTTTACCTTTCTTCCCTCCCTCTCTCCATCTCTCTCTCTCTCTCTCTCTCTCTCTCTCTCTCTCTCTCTCTCTCTCTCTCTCTCTCTCTCTCTCTCTCTCTCTCTCTCTCTCTCTCTCTCTCTCTCGCTTCTCATGCAATGGCGAAACGTTATGGAGGTGGGGGAAAATAAAAATAATGAAACTCGTCCGCCAATTTGCGGGACGGGTTAGACTTTTAAAAAGGAGTGGGGAAAAAAAGAAGATTAAACCGTCCGTCTGTCCGTCCGAGCTAGCTTTGGGGGGAGCAGAAGTGAGGGGTTGGGGAGTGGGAATCTTTTTTCTCTTCTGGGTCCTCCGCCGTGGCAGCCGTCAGCCGCGGTACTTGTCTCGTGCTCGGTCAAAAATTCCTTTTTTTCACCCCCCCCTCCCCCCTTCCATTCCTCCCTCTCTCTCTCTAAGTAAGTCGCGTTTTATTTTTAAATGCGGAGATTTTTCATCTGCTTAGCGTGCTCTCCTCGTCTCATTTCTTTTTGTGCTCCTTCCCTTTTGGCCAAAACGTTCGCGTGAGAGGAACGGGGAAACGGAGTTTTTTTTCTCCTTCCTCCTCCCTCATTGCTTCATGTAAGGTCCGGTAATCACTTGAACGTTTTTCCATCCATCTCTCCCTCCGAGAACAGAGAGAGAGGTCTTTTTCATGTTTATCTTTCTTCCTTTTATTTTGAACGAACGCATTAACAATTTATCCACGGACGAAGAAGCGGTGGAGCTTTATTCTCCGCTCGAGGAGCGTGGAAAATGTAATAAATACGAATGTTAATGAGTGTTTTTATGCATATATATATATATACAAGTGTATATATGTATATATTCCGAGCGGTATTGGTTTGCCCGTGAGTCGTTCTTCTGTTGCTAAATGGCCAGAAATCCTTACAACTAACTCCTCGGGTCCGTTTCAAACGCGTTTTTGGTCCCTCCAACCTTTATTTCACCCGCATCGAGTAAATATGCCCAGGTAGGTACTCATACAAATCCTAACGTCAGATGTCATTGATCTTAGGATTAGTTTGACGCATTTTTCCTCTCAGCCAATCTCTACATGTCCTCGCTCCAAAATTTCCGCCGATAGCTGCTCATCCTGGGTCTTTCTCCATCTTTCCCTCATTACACAGAGCCTTCTGCAATTGTCTTCAGAAAGCTTCCATGCCCCAAAACATACTCGAGTTTATCTCTACATCTGAGCGACGTTCTTTCACAGTATTCTTTCTCCGTCCACCTTTTCCTGTAATTCTCCATTAATCTCCCTATGAGTGCGGATTACCTTCATAACCATTTCTTTTGCCTTCATCAGCATTTCCATGAATTCTTCTTGAATCTCCTGTTTCCATAGTCTGTCTCTCACTTTCGTAGAGAGGTGTACCTAACATATTCGCCCAAAGATTATGCATTCATCCTTACGTCATTTCGTGATTTTTGTTTACTTTCAAGCGAATGTTGTGTGCTGCAAATAGATTTTTTTCTCGTACAAGGTCTTTTAAGCTCGTACCATTGTGGAAATAGAATCTTCTTGTGCTAAATATTCTTTTAGGTCGCAATTTCTTGCTACGATTTTATCATTTTCTCCCTCGATGATACAAAGAACGGCAGTTCGCGTACAGATCCTGTAAATGGGAGCAAATAATACCATGTAATGCGGTTAAACTGACAAATTATGAAAGGAGTTATTTGGAGTTTTCTACTGAAAGGAAACTTTACTTTGAATTTACAAATGCAAATAACTCCTTTTGTTGATTTGGATTACTTACCATTGGCGTTTTTTTAAACTTGTAATATAAAACTTAAAATAACCAGGTAAAAAGTTAGCATAGGGGAATGTAGAAGAGTTTTGTTAGTTCTGGGCACAACGTATCAATCCAAATGGCAAATCATACCGTTCAGTAAACAGCAATGCCAGAAAAAAAAATCGTTTTTAGCATTCGCCTTGCAGTGATGCACGTAGTTGGTTGGAAAATGAAATTAATTCATTAAAATGTTATGCACGCAACACATGACTAAATGAAGACTCTTTGTCTTTGCGTAATTTCTTCAGAATTGACCTTCACTTGCCACAGGTGTTATTTGGTACAATCTTTGCACAAATTCAACTTATACGTATCTAAGGGATGCAAAAAAGTATAATTGATAGGAGTTGTTATGACTACTTCTCTTTTTTCTTTTACTTCTCGCTCGGTTTGCGTATGATCAAAATGCAAAGCATCGCCTACTCTCAGGGCATGAACTACAGGGTTCGTCCGGAAAATAAGTGTAATAAGCTCATTGTCTTTTTTGACAAAAGGGGAGTCGTCCACTACGAATTTGTACCTGAACGACAAACTGTAAATGCTGTATTTTACGTCCAAGTGCTCGACAGGCTTCGAAAACGAGTCGCCCGCGTCCGGCCAGCGATCAAAAACATCTGGCGGCTGCTTCACGACAATGCGCCGTCTCTCACCGCGCTTGTCGTGTCGGACTTCTTGGCCAAGCACGGCGTGGCAACGCTGCCGCACTCACCCTACAGCCCGGACTTGGCACCACCGGACTTCTTTCTGTTCCCGAAGATAAAGAGGAGTTTGAAAGGAACGCGATACGGGACTTTGGACGCCGTCAAAGAGGCCGTGACGACGTGTCTTCGAGAGGTTCCCGATGTTGCCTTCGCGGGAGCGTTCCAGGAATGGGAACGCCGCTGGAACAAGTGTATCGATTCACAAGGGTCCTATTTTGAGGAATATTAACTTAAGATATGTAAAAGTGTAATAAATTTTTTTTCCTGAGCTCAGTACACTTATTTTCCGGACGAACCCTGTATGTGGGTATTGTGTGTCTTAAATGAATATGGGCATAGTAGTAACCCCTTGAGAGGTAGAATGGCCTGAGCGAGCATTTCAGAAAGGGAAATTGTATGTGACAGAGGTTACAAAGTAAAGACAGAAGGAAAATATTAACGACGATTTCAATGCGTAGCGTCACGATGGTTGGTTATTCAGTTGGCTGAAGGGGAAATCAGCGAAGCGCAATTTGCCGTTTTCTAGGATTTGGGCACGAGGAAGTTTGAGGAAAATAAGTTGGACGGAGAGGAGGAAAAAGGAGGAAATGTAAAGCATTTTCGGAAAGGAGGGAGATGGGGAGAATTTCTAAGAAGGCAGGAAAGGCAGGAAGAAGAGAAATTAAGGGGATTTTGAAGGCTGCGATAAAAGGGAGAATGGAACCATGGAAGAGGAAGGGAGAGGAATTTTGGATGATGTGAAGCTGATAGAAAGTGCGTGGAGCTGAAAAATGATTTGGCGTTAGGGCGGAAAAATGTGATTCAGAAAATCCTAGTTCACTGTAAGATGGCGACAATACGTAGTTTTTTATAAGGTTTTTGTAAACTCACTCTCGAATCTATAGTATATAATAACAATAATAAGAATAAGTAATATATATCTCATTTATAGTAATTTTCGAAAGGATGTGGAGATCATTAGCATGTTTGCTAGGTAGCATAGATTAGCATAGGTATATAACGGTAATGCTCCACAAATAATAAGTTGTTCTTGCTTCTACGGGTCGCTCGTCTTCGAGTACTAGTCGTCGCTTCCAGGAAAACTGTTGCGAACTCGGGTGTGCTTTTGTTTGCCTGATCGTGAATCTCCTTCCAATCTCCTCGCCAATGATGCCAGAGCCCCATGCGTTTGAATTTCATCTCATTATTCGTAAGCGGATTTGAGGGAGAGGGGAGGGCGCCATTACATTCTCTAGAGCTCGAAATTCAACGGCTCACGTGCTCACCGAGCGGCTTTTTATTCGCGTCTATCATTATTTTTTTTCATCGCAGCAACGGCGGCGGCGGCAGCATTCTCTTAAAACTCTTCTCATAACCTTTGCAGGAGGCGGAAATTTGAAGACTCTCGCTTAATCCCTCCCCCCATTCCTGCCCTCCGTCGACGCTATAAATTCCGCGGCAAATTATGCTCGGCGAAATTAATGCGAATTATTTATTACGGTGCGCGCCCGCTCTCTCTTTCTCTCTCTCCGACTCCCTTCTACAGTTTGCGATGTTGATGATGATAGGAGTGATGCGGTGTCGGCACGGCACGCTGTGGGCAAAAGAATTTGCATTCGAGCCTTAAATCTCGGCCCCCCCCTCCCTCCCTCCCGCTTAAAATCTCTACCCCCCACCGCCCCATCCCTTCCACCTCCGTAGGTATCCCAATTACTACTTCGCCGGAATGGGAGTGAGTTTTCATCCCCCACAACACTTCTTTCTCCCGGCTCCCCTGCTCCGAAAGTCAAACCCTATCTCTCTCTCTCTCACTCCCCCCCCCACAATCATCTCTCCCAAGAGCTCCCACTCCCCCGACTATCTCTCCCCGTGCAACGCACCGCTCGCGTTTTTTTCGAGCGAACCGTCTTCTCCGGTCTCGCGCGCGGAGTAGTCTTTATGCTTTTATTAACTCTGCCTCCTCATCGATATTCCGTAGGCGAGCTCGTCATCTCCCTACTTCCTCATATCCCGTCACTCTTTCCATCCCTATTCTCAACCCTCTCTCTCTCTCTCCACTTCTCCCTGTCTCCACCTCTATCGCTTCATCTTTCTATCTCTCTACATCATTCACTCTCCCGCCCGGGGAGAAGGAAGGAGAGGACTCCTACCTTCTCATTCCTTTCACTGAAGACAGTCGTAATGCCACCGAAGATTTCAATCAATCATTGTATGAATTTCTATCATTTTTGTGAGCTCTGTTTTTTTTACTTTTGTGTGTCATCTGAACTAGATCTCTTTCTCTCTATACATATATATATATATAAAAACACATGCGCACATATATACATTCTTCTATTCATATATATGCACATATTATATACATACATACCTACATATATACATATAAGTATATATATATATATTTATATAATACATATGTATAGAGAAATATAGAGGTAGATTAGATGAAGCACATAAGTAATATATATATATGTGTGTGTGTGTGTGTGTATATGTTATATATATACACACACACACATACTCGCGTCTATGAGCCTAACAAATTGTTGTATCTCAAGTTGCGCCAAATCTACCTGGTTCTTTTTTATTTACATTACGCCATATTTAATACGCCTGTATGGTACTCTTATTAGTAAAAACTAATTGTCTATGGACCTATTGGGCCCACGTGTGTATGTGTGTGTGTGTGTGTGTGTATATATATATATATATCCCCACCTCTGTTGTGTTTGTCCTTTATATGTGTTCCTTTACCATTTTTCTTATCTCTATTTCAATTTGAATTAATATTTATTCGCCATATGGCGGTATTTCGTGTTTGAATGTATACATATATATATATATATATATATATATTGGAAAACCCACGGACGTGCACAGTAATGTAAATTCACTAATAGTCATAACAAACACAGAAACTAAAACATATAAAAGAGGGACTCACTGGTTCTCGAATTTTCGGTGGTGCAACCACCTTTCTCAAGAGGACATAGGAACAGAACTCACCTAAATCCTCTTGAGAAAGGTGGTTGCACCACCGAAAATTCGAGAACCAGTGAGTCCCTCTTTTATATGTTTTAGTTTCTGTGTTTGTGATGACTATTAGTGAATTTACATTATATATATATATATATATATATATATATATATATGTATATATATATATATATATATGTATAATGTACGACTTTCCATCTTTTTCGATATTTCTCTATCTTTCTCCTTCTCACATTCCCTCTCTCGCTCCTTCCCCCTAGAAATATATGCCCCACCCCTCTCGTCGCCTCTCTACCCCGCTTACATGCCTGCAGTCGCATTCCCCCTCCTACGCACGTGCACTCCCCTGCACAATTCCCCCTGCCTCCATCAATCCCTCCCCTGTGGCTCCCACTTCCCCCTTGCTCCCCACTCCTGATTCCCTTTTTTTTTTTAACGACACTCAATTAAGAGGATATACGTTGAAGGGTTTCATAATTAAAGCCTCGTTGTTGTTGCCGTTGTTTTTTTTTTGTTTCGTTCGGCCGATCTCTCGATGATGATGATAATAAGCTCCCGGCGAGCTTTCCCCCTCTCTTCTCCTCGCCGCGGTGCAAGTTTGATCCGTGCGTTTCCGTTCCCAAGTGCCCGCCCGTGTCCTCCCGCCCCCACTCCCCCCCCCCCAGTATACCCTTCAACCGAAGCATGGGTTGCAAAAAGAGAAAAACAAGCAAACAAAAAAATATCCCGACCCAGAGGAACTCTTTCGTTACTCTTTCCCGCGAAGGCCGCAGTTTATCGTTTATTCCGTTAATTCGTTTTCTTTCTCGATATCGCGGAAACCCTCGCGTGTAGATGTGCTGAAATTTTGTTTTTAAATTTACCCTCGAAACTCCAGAGTGCATATATCGTCGAGCTTTCTGAGGGCGGATGATTTTCGGTGACGGCGCGCCGCACCATTTCCTGTGACACGTTTTCTTTCTAAATCTGCGTACCCGCGCGTGGACAGCGACCATGAATTATCGTAAGGATGTGTCGTTGTGGGCATAGTGCTCATTCCACACCAATTTTTTTATCTTGAGGTCGGACATTTACTTTGTTGGAACAGTAATATCTGCACTTCCATTTTTTTCTCATTCTTTCGTGGCTGATCGCACGTAGCTGTCGAAATAGCCGGTGACCTTTGTCATCCGAAACGGAAATTAGTCATGTTTCTCCTTATCTCATCAGTATTAAATATGTTTTATATGATATGAATAGGGATATGGAAATGATTGCCTCCGCAATCACACACGAAGATAAGCCCTTGCACAAGTCTTCAAACAAGAAGGAATGGTTTCAGTCGTAATGTACTTAACGCTAGGTTACGCTACTCCAATTTCCCTTCTTGATCCTCGTCGCATGGTTTTCCGAGTAGTAACTTTAATATAGTCGACTCGTAACTTACTAATTACTACCTAATTAAATGACAAATCCAACTGTAATGTAATTAATGATCTTCCCTTATTGATGCTATTCATATGATTTGTTAAATAAAATCTTTCGTATACGTGAGTTAAACCTGTTTCGTATCTATAAAAAAAATGGCATGGGTACATGAAAAGTCCTTCTCCGATGTTAGTTTCTAACAAAAATATAAAAATTCATCCTTTATGCATTTATGTGTTTGAGTTTATTTATTTGAAATGTAGAATCCAGACTTGCTAAGCAATTGCGGTACTTTTAAATTAGATCGCAGTCCTTATTTTGATCATACAAATGCAAGAAATAAATTTACATGCTCAAAACTTTTTCTCCGAATTAGGTGGACATATCGTTCAAAAATCTCTCCCTTGTCTGAAATCTTTCCCTAACAGAACTGTTTCTCATTGCTTGACAAATTTAAAACACATCTTTGGATGATGTTTAACAATTTGTTTTCATCTACATCAATACCCTGCGATCCACCTAAAGGGTGTGTGGCAGGGGGTGCAGCATATAGGAGGAAAGGGTAAGGGATGAGGGGGTTGGGGTTTTTCAAATGGGTGGGGGAAGGTGGGGGAACCTACAAATCCACGGGACCTTCTGCGTCGAAAATCGCGTAGGATATTTCGGCATAAAAGAATCCCGATGCTGAGGCTTTGACTATTTATGCGGAATAAAGTAATCTACTCCTTCCCGTGTGTTGCATGTCTCACTCAATCTATATATATTTTACTCCCGTCACCTTACTTGCTACCTTGAAATCTCACCTCAGTACATCGTTAAGGTATTCATGACGCGTCATCTTTAGTCGCTCCGAGTCCACTGGCTCACCTGGCAATATACCGGGAATTAACGGATCCTAAGACTGTTATGTACTAGGTCCGTATCGAAAGCCATCTGTCTAAGGTTGCCTTCGTACTAGTTTACTGTGATGGCGTCTACTTCGTAACGAGAGTGGAAAAAACTAATTTCGCATTCGAGACTTCCTTTGTTTGTGTTGCTAAAACTAAGGAAACTCTGTGCCGATCTTTGTTTACCTTTGCTTTCTTCATGTAGACTCACTTCAAAAAAGAGAGCCTCATGACTTTCGCACAGAAATCTTTCCTCACCAGTGCTTTGGTAAAGGCTCGCTCGCTTCGTAGGAACGACTCTCTGTACAGGCTGTGGTTGTCATCGTGGTTGAAGATCCATATCGATGTATCATTTTCTGCTTACACGGAATTATGGATCCAGTCGATGGTGAATTCTTGACGTTTCCTCCCGGAAGACGTGGAATGATATGGCGAACTCCGGTATGAAAACCTTCTGCCCGATGCTTAATTCTTGATGGTTTCCCGCGAGTGCTTGGGCAGGAAACGACATCTTGTCATTTCCCCCTTGCACGTACCCATCGCTTTCACTTCTTCGTCTCGTCATTAAATTCGCAGCGTTGAATTCTCATCACGGACACACACACACACGCAAACGCATGCATGTTCATTGCAATCTGAAAGTTTAATGCGGCGTCGCTCTCTTACTGTCCTCCCACCACGTATTCGATTCCCGTAGTTAATGCCCCGGCGTCCGAACACGTGGAGGCGATTGAAAATAGTCTCCTCGCTCCATCCAACTCGTCGCTTCCGATCCAACCTTCTTACCCTATTCCACCCCCTCCCACCACCTTCCTCTTCGTTCCTCAATATTTTTTTACCTTCTCCTCCCGACCGGTAATGGTTCTCATTCCCGCTAACCCGCACCTAAGTATAATACACCCGTATTAAGTATAATAGTACCTGTGCGTCCTCATCGTAATTAGCGTGCAAAGAGTTCGCCGAACCGATGACTCGTCTCCTCTCTCACCCTCCTCGCTGAAGAGAGAATATAAATGCCCCAGTTCCCTGACAAATGTAGCACTTTTCCTCTTCCTTTCCCACATTCTCCCACCCCCCAACCCACCCTCTCTCTCTCTCCTTTCTGATCCTCCCCTTCGACCTCAAATCCTTCGCCTCATCATCTTCCCCGTCTTCCGCCGTGGATTATTTCTTCACCTAAATATTCCTACATCGGTTGGCAACCTCCCCCAATTGGCGTTGGCCGCAGAGATTTTTTCTGCGCCAGAGTACTTTCGGAACCGCAAATGATACAAGTATTCGCGTGTCTCAAATCTAACAGAAAAGAAAATATATAATTGACTTTTGGAAAAGCCACGTGATCATCATCCTTTGCATGTTAATGGTATCAATATTTCATCAAAAATCACACCGCGGCCCGGGTTCGATTCCCGGGAACGGCAGCTCGACCCAAGCTCTGTGATTTTTCGGGTATAATATCTCCCTGGGTTTTAACCGACCTTCGGGTTGATCTCTGTGTTTATGGTTTATATTTATATAAAGAAAAAATGTATATATAAATGTGTTTATATAGATAAAAATGTATGTATTATGTGAAAATCTCACAGATGTGAATACTATTGTATATCAAGTTAGCACTAGCAAACAAAAACCCAGAAACGCGAAAAGGAACTCACGCGTTTTCGAATTTTTGGTGGTCAAGCCACCTTTCTCAAGGGAGAGAAGGAAAGAACTGAAAATAAGGAAAGAATTCCTTCTCCTTTAAGAAAGAAACCTTTTTAAGGAATATTATCCTGTGGAGATAAATACGAGTGGAAAATGAGATATCGTATCTTCCTTTTCTTTTGAAATGGTATGGAAGGTAATGATGAATGCATTTTTAATCGATTAATTAGCAATTTGATGTACCAGATAATTTATGCCATTCATTGTAATTTCATTATTGCTGCAATTGTAGTATTCTTCAGTCCGATCATTTTAATAACCATTATCAAGTTGAATGTTATACGTATATTCTTTCTTGCGGTTGAATTTGAATCCAATATGGAATGGAATAATCTGGCGAACTTTTTATTTCTACCATCTTATTCTGATAACACCCATCTCGTTCAATCGTCCTGGTGAGGAAACGTGCGTGTTGATAATTTTTATAAGGTAATCTACCGGTTAAGGTATGTTTTTGGATCGACACAACTATCAAATAAACATTTTGTAACTCCAAACAAAACCCAATCCAGCAACCTACTCTACATCAGGTCCCTCTTCATCTCTGTGTACTTCTTTCCTCCCTTCATCCCATCCAACAACCCCTCCTGTTCCTACCCTTTCCTCGCTTGCCCAACATTCTCCCTTCTATTACCTTCTTCAACATTCCACTACCGCTCAATACGCCTTTCATCCATTTTTCCTGCCTCCATAGGATTTCTCTCAACAAACCCCTCTCCTCACCCACCATCTCCAGAACTTCCTCACTTGTTTTCCTTTCGGTCCATTTCACCTTCTCCATTCTTCTCCACACCCACATTTCAAAAGCCTCCAATCTACGTCTATCCTCCTGCTTCAGTGACCACGTTTCCGCGCCGTACATAGCTACGCTCCATATCAGAGTTTTTACGAGTCTTGTCTTAACATCCCTGTTCAACGTCCCCGTCATCAACTCCCTCCTCCTTGAGAAAGCCTCCTTGCCTAGCGCAATTCTTCTGCATGCGTCTCTACTACTTTGACCACGTTAGTCCAAAACATTTCCGAGATATGTAAACTGTGCTACCTGCTCTAATTTTTCCCCTCCTATTTTAAAATATAGCTTAGCGTGGTGGTAAATACATGTAGAATTTAAATCCACCAAAAAGTTAATTATCATTTACGTTTCATGATCTCATTTCTTTTGACGTTCCTTGGCATGAGAATTATTTTATGCTCATTGGCTTCACTCTCAAAAAAAGGGGAAAATCGAGCGGTGGAGAAACTGCGTCAGCACGTGCCACTTTCGATTGATTCTCAGAGCGACGGATGCAAATCCCTTCTCGCCATTGGTAGTAGGTACGATCGTATACGAATAACGCCCCACTTCTGAAATCTCTTCAAATCCATTTTCTTGCTGGGAACCTCGCCTCGCGTTCGATCGCTTCTCCGATATAATTCTCGCCCCTCGCCAAGAGGAGAGTGAGATAGATCCCTCCCTCCTCTCATTTCCCTCTCGGTAATCTCCGTTCCGCAGTCTCCATCCTCTCCCCCTCCCCCATTTCTCAATGCTTTCAATTTCTCTTCGAACAATAGGGAAACTCTCCCGATTAAATGAAAAAGTACATCCGTCCCCGCTCCCTGTAGCCCTCCCGCATGAGATAAGATATTATTCCAACGCCATACCCCCCCCCCCAACTCTTCATTCCTCCTCCAAATGTGAATACGCATTTCTCCTTGCGTGCGGTGCACTCTGCCGTTCTGCATCCGCATCTTGCTCTGAGAAAAGGGGTGTGGCAGGGGTTGCTAGATAATGAAATGTAGATTGATGATTTTTAGCTCCGAGTAATATTTGATTTTATGGATATTTCTGATTTTTCTCCTGTTTTGGTCATTAATTTGGCGAGGAGAAAAGGAATCATTCAAATCAATCAATCAAGAAAGGGATCGATGATTCCTACTTTCAGTGTTGCTTAATTTTTTTATGGACTTGACAACAAATCAGTGGCTATATAGTGGTACTAGATCAAAGCTATCTTCAGGTTCCTGAAGATGGCTTTGATCTTCTATCTTTGTCAGAGTTCTGCATATGACGGTGTAAGTTGACAACTAGGTTATGGTGGGACAGTATAAAGTGATCTCAGTATAAATTATATCCATAAAGCAACGCTTGAATAAACGAAGGTTACAATTATTTCCTCTGTCTCAGGTCTAACACTATATTGCAACTTCTATTCTATGGTATTTATGTAGTAGGTTAATTTGTGAATGTGATCTACTTGATATCTTTGGCTACCAAACCAATATTTTCAAAGGTAATCCGATCCTTTCTTTTGGTTAATGGGAGTAAAATTAATGCTTGATTGGTTCAAAAATTATTGATTAATTTAATTAAAACAATAATAAAGTTGCCCATAATGTCAAATTATTATTTTAAATGCCTTCATGCTAGTCTATATTCGTAATGTTGGTTCATTGGGGAGGTTTTGTGAAACGTGCTTTTTTCCATATTTAGCCGTAATGCATTATATGCCGAAATTGTGTTCAATTTCCTCCTCTTATATTTTCTTTGATATTTTGCGAATATATGAGACCATATGCCAAAAATTAATAAACTGAAGAAAGTGATACAGATTTTGCGAAATCATCCGTAGGTTATGATTGAGTACGCATAACTCACTCCTAACCTACGGTTCGTCTCTTCAGGGAATCAATATCAATGATTCAAAATAATTTCATAGTTTCTTGGTTTCCTTGAAATTTCAATGGCTGTCGATCTAATGGTTTTCGTTTATGGTCGTCTAAGTTTGATAAGACGCGCATTTCACTTTGTTCTTTTGGCCGTTCTACGTTGGTTTCTCTTACTCGAAATCCATTCAAGTAAATTGAATTATGATTTTATTTTTTTTAACACTTGACGGAGAAATATTCATCGATCGACTAAAACTAGGCTGTCAAAACGTTAAACAAAGCTTTCAGATCGTTTTAAATATAATAAGTATCTAATAAAATGATTATTTCTGGAAATCTTACATAAATTTGATGATTGGATAATAACTCACATTTCGTGAAATACAAAATTGTTAGCATAAAGGACGTGATGCAATGGAAGGGCACAGTAAACCTGGAGTTGCGGCATTTTAGTCATTTCAGTGATTCAATCAGCTTCTCTAAACCCACGAAATTTTGCACCAAGGCAGGTCCATAGCATTATGCGGTTTACATTCTCCAGTAAATAACAAAATTGAATGAAAAACAACAGAATGGGGATATATGTATCCTTGTTCTCCTGAGGAATCGTGAAAAGGTATTGGTTCGCACAAAACCTTCTATTGGGTTAGCACCTTCACCACGAGAGGCAAAAACCAATACGGTCCCCTTGAATTACGAAGTCTTTATGAATCAGTTTCCTCAGTGAATGTTCTTATCAAACTCATTAAAAACTTGTGCAACACGTACGAAAAAAGGAGTACGTTGCCCTTGGATACCGTAGTGCATGCATGCAGCTGAATTCATGCCTGTATTACTTCCATAATTTGAAATATTGTGCATTTTTATCGGCAATTAATGCAAAGGCAAAAGTTGATTTTGATTTTGCAAGTTTGTATGAAAACAGCCCCTGCCAAACACCCTATTGGTCGCTTGCAAGGTTCTGTGCATATATTTAGTATAATAATAATAATAATAAATCGTCTTTATGGGGACAAGATTGAGACTAGATAGTCCCCTCTTCCACCTTACGCCTCGCATGTACATTCATATATACGTGAACAATCATACTGAATTCTGTAGAAATGTTTGTAGTGATTGTTAGGAAAACAGAGGAGATAAAATAAAGAAATAGCCACAACGTTACCAAGACGATAATTGGGTAAAGTGTGAAAAGATGCATTCATTCGTGGGTAGATATAGATGAATCCGACAGGGGCTCAGCTTGGTTCCTCAAAATTTTTATGCGGGCGGAGACGCCCGTATAGTGCTAGTTCGTGGTTTGCGTGCAGTACGTGCGTACTTCCCCACGTGCGTGGCCCGGGTGGGACGCGAAGGAAGATTTCCTCTCTCCCCCTTCGTGTTTCTTTTTTTTCTAATTTTCCAAGGCGCTCGGATTGAAAGAAAAAAAAGAGAGAAAAGAAATAAAACATCGCCTCTCCTCCCCCAAGCGGCGCACGCCTCCCCTCGCCCCGCGCAAGCGAGTCTCGCGCTCCTCGTCTTCCCGCTCTCGCCTTCTTCTCCGCAACCCCCCTCACTCCCGGGATTCGCGGAGCGGATAGTAGTGGTGCAGCGGGGGTGCCGCATTCGCAAGCCCCCCCCCCCTAGGGGACAGGCCGGGGGAGGAGTGGGGGGACGCAACCACACCCGACTCCCTTTTAATGCGAAAAAAATAAATCTCTTCCCCAGCACAGCCTCCCCCCACTCCCATTCCCTCCTCTTCCTCCCTATCCCTCCTCCTCCTCCTTCCCTCGGGCGAAGGAAAATTCGTCCGATTGGCGCCGTGTAATTAGCGGAAAAGGCACCTCCTCCCAAGCCGACTCGACCCACACCATCCCGGTTTTTCGATACCCGTCGTCTTTCATAGCCGCTTCATTCCCTCCCCTCCCACCCGCCCTCTTCCTCCTATCTCTCTCTCTCTCCCATCCTCTCTCACCCGCGCCCACACTCTCGTGTCGCGTGCGTGTATTCGCTCCATTGATCCTCCGGTTTGGTGGCTGACTCTCCACGCGAAAAACTCGTCGGGGATAATGGAGCTCGGTGGTGTGGGTTCAATCTATCCGTTTTTTTTAAAGGGAACGGATGCACTAGAAGGTAGTAGGTGGGTATGCCCGAGGGGGGGGGGGTGAAATTGTAAAGGCGAGTGCATTCCGGTACAGCGACAGGAGGCACTACGTGACTCGGCAGTGGGCTGAGAGAATGGATCGTCCTGGAAATCATTAAAAAAATGAATGTGGTGGCGTAAAATGAATACGTGACAGGAACGGAAAACCCGAAGTGATAGGTATACCGTATCAATACCTTGTTGTAGGTATTTGAGTATACCTATTTCGTTATCCATTGCCTTTCGCTAGTCTTCATTTATCCTTTCCAGCAATAATTTGGTGTTACCTAGGTATTACTCAACTACGCAAAGGGCACGATAGGATTTGCGAAACGTTTCATATTTCATTTTCTTGCAGGAAAAAACCTCATGTTCTTACGACTAGCGTTTACGAGTGTGATTTGGTATTTTGGCATTTAGCAATCATCTATTCAAATGTTGGCCATTCCCGCTTGTCTTTTTTTCATTTTATAAGATAAGTGTTATATTTTAATGTGTCTGTGGTTTGCTTAATCATTTTATCTTGTGTCATGAATTTAATTTACACCATTTTAGAAAATTTTATGAACATTGTCGTAACGTAGATAAATCCGGAATATGGTCGCGTAACTTTTCCGCTATACAGCACTTCCACGCCAATCATGTGGAGATTCTTTATTTTCCTTCTAAAATAAAATTAATAATAATAATTCAGTTTGTATAAGTATAAAAGTTCTCTTGAAAAGTTTTTTCCCTCTATCGTGGAGCCACGCGTCTATAAATGTTATCAATATTTTTTATGTTTAGACTGCCATTGTGACTTAAAAAATATTGTGTTTTATAATAACATATTTAAATGCATGAAATCGACGCTCTTACATGCATGTTAGCTACATCAGTTAATGAAACGAATATACTTCGAAGGTAGTGAAAACTCCTATTTTTTACTAGTAGATCGTGTCGGAACACCATTACAAGGAACGCTGGTCTTGAGAAAACTTTTTCTTCGTGGATCAAGCTTTGGCAAATCTTAAACATTCATAT
This sequence comes from Hetaerina titia, assembly GCA_037158775.1. Lineage (NCBI taxonomy): Eukaryota > Metazoa > Arthropoda > Insecta > Odonata > Calopterygidae > Hetaerina > Hetaerina titia. The sequence goes on from CM073772.1 coordinate 80,870,356, forward strand.
GATTACTTTCTGCCAATATTTAGCGATCAAAGCCATGATAGTACATACAATACGTAAGTTCCTTCCAAAAATAACCCTAAATTGAAATGTATATGAACAGCACTGAGCGATATAATCATTTGCGTTGGAAAATTCGGATATCTTATACAGCATAAAACTTTGTAATTTCTCCTTGGAAATCGTTTTATGTAATTTCCCATATCGTCATCTGTCTATAAGAATATAACCTTGTGATAAAAAAAAACACTCCTATGTTCTCCCTCGACTTATGATTACTACGCATCGTTTTTGTTTCAATCTTCTCTCCTACGTGACTGCATTTATTGTAACATGAAATTGTTCATGCAAAACCGTCTTTTCAGCCCCAGATTCTTCTCTTCGCTCATATTTTTAGATTCTTAACTTTTGCATTTATTTTGCATGCTTCATACGGATTTAGTTTCAGTTTGAATTGTATCTACTAAGTGTATTCCCTTTACTGTGACCTGCACAAGGTCTAGTCAAAATGGATTTTTTGGGCCTCTGTTGACCGAGCCTTGCTGGTGGTACCAAGAGATAAAAATGGACGTGCATTCCATTCCCGCCTCGGCTCCATCCCTTGCCCTCCAGTCCTCCTGAATTCCTCTCCCCATCCTTCCTCCGCTGGGCATAATGCGAGGACTCTTTCATACACTGCTGCCTGCACCTTTCCCGGCCCTCCCTCCATCCCTCCACCATCCCTCCACCTCCTCTTCGACATTTCCCTTTTCTACCAGTGCACCATCTTTCATTCCGACGAACCCGACCCCCCCCACACACACACACACTCGTCCTCTCTCCGCGCAAGGGCGGCGATTCCTCCTCGTGGCCGGGTCCTCGTGCGTCCAACGGCCCTCGTCTCTCCGTCCGCCCCCCAGCCATCCGTGCACTGTTCCCGATCCCCCTTTTCTCTCCATTCTGATCGGGACCTCTCCATCCTCCTCCTCTCTCATCCCCCCCGCCTTGCTCTCCAAGCGCCTCGGGAGATCCATGGCCCCCCGCTGGAATGAACATCTGTCCGTCCCGGAGGTGGCCGACCTTGCCCCACAACGTGTCCCGGGATCCTCAGGGGTTGACGCCGCATATGGCCGCTCTCATCGCGCCGCAGCAAGAACACCTAGATACACAGTACATTGATCGTTGGAGGGAGAAAAAAAAACAAAATTCTTTGACGGAAAGAAATTTCTTTCAAGCAGTTATCAATCTAACAATGTCAACCTTGTTTTGTGATTAAGAATCTCCACGGACGAGTGCCATTTTACACCCTTCCACCCATCATTATTTTCGATTGTGTTTTCATGACGTGCACGATGTCACCATGAAATTCTCAGCTGCCCCGAGAACTTATCTTTTCCGTGATTCTACCTTTTGATGTTCAACTAAGTACCGAGGTGGTCATGGTCATCGTCCAGATGCTGTTGCGCGTGGTCGTTTCCCATGCATGCCACGTTCGTGTGCTCTACCTTAGCCAGCAAGGTTGATTTCCAGGTCGACGTCTTCGGAACGTGCGTAACCGCTGTATCAGTTCGGCTTGTCGTCAATCGAGTCTGCACGACCGGAATCAGCTAAACCCTAGTGAAAGGTTCGGATCTCATTTCATACCTATCATTAATTTTATTATAATTAAAATAAATGACATACCAGCGCATTCTATCGTGCAATCCATAATATTCACCGATGGATATCGTCGTGTTCCAGTCCTTAAATAGGCGGTAATCTTAGTTCAGGACGAAAAATTGACGCAAAACTTCGAATATGAGTAGAATTTGCTGGAAATATCCATTAGAGTGGTTCCACTTAAACCAAAGTTGCAATCAAAATCGAAGAGTCAAGACGCTCAGGTTAGCGGGGATTTAACATTCAAAACTGCACAGCACTAATGAGCTCGGTTCAAAAATAGAAAATCTTTGACTGAATCGGAGGAAATAGATTTCGTTCAAGCAGCCGTCAAACCTTAACGTAATTTACGATGCGGCTACACAAAACCCACAAGCCGCACTGCTTGGGCGTGTGGCGGGGGACTTCAGGCTCTCCGGAGACGAACACCATTCTACATTTTTTTTCAATCTACCATTATTTTCTATATTATTTTCATTGCGACTGTGGTGTCAACATAAACATTTTAACTTACGTGAACATTTATATATTTGACATGTTTCTACTTTTGGAAGAAATTCAAGTGTACAAGGTATTAGGAAAAGGATTCATCTTTCTTTCGGAATGAACGTTGGTCTCGTCCCTCATAAACGGGAGCTGGAGCGTAACAGAAGCAAATTTCTTTTACCAATCATTGCCTACGAAACATACTCTAAAAAATCACAGCTATTAATGCAGGGTTTCACGAAATTTCTCTCTTTCTGTCGTTGTCTTCTTGTCATTTCATTGACAAGGATGTTGTCTCATGAGTTCACTTGTAGTGTTGCATTCGCAATACCGATGAGCAGGAATGTTCCATCTTTTGGCCGAGTCACGTGTTTCAGTACGCGAAAAAGGGTGGTGATCAATGCGTTTATCCTTTGGTGAATCACTGGTATTGCTTAAGAAGGGTATGAATGACTTATTCCAGGAGTGAGTGGAACAGTTGTGAAGGGGGGGGGGGCTAAAGTTTATCTCGCGATGGGAGATGAGATAGATTGTGGTAACTGCGGTGATAGAAAGAGGCATTCGGGGACGAGAAGGGATGTTTCGGCTGGGCTCCCCCTGTAAGCGCGGTAGACGCGCCCGTTTGTCAATTTTTAACGGTACATATTTCTAAATTAAATCCTTGTTCGTTTCTTTGAGCGCCACTCGATACATTTCCAAGCTAATAACCAATTATGTAATATTTGCTTAATGAACCTTTGGAGGTTGTTATTGGATAAACACAGACTTAACGCAGATAAATTTCTCAGCCTCGCCTAACAAGATGAAACCTGACACCACACACTACAATAAACCCTTCTTCAATTCCCCATACATTCTACCTCCCTTAATTCCATCCAAAATACCTATCCTTTTCCTCCCTCTCCTTCGCTTGCCTAACGTTTCCGCTCTATCATGGTTTCCAGCATCCCATCGCCTAACAAAATGCTCGGCATCCGTCTTTCCTACCAATTATTTATTGTTTGGTAGTCAACCATTTAATGCTTGCATTGGATAACCACAAACTGGACACCCCTAAATTTCTTAGCATTGCCTAGAAACACGAAACCAGATTCCCCTACCATACAATAAACCCTCCAATTCCACCTGCATTCTATCTCCCTTCATTCCTTCCAAAATACCCATAACTTTTCCTCCACCTACCTCGCTTGCCTGATCTTCTCCCCTTTATCGCAGTCTCTAACATCCCGTCGCCTATCAAAATGACCTTCCCTGCCTCCTTTGGATTACTCCCAGAAATCTCTCTTCTCCCCCGCCATTCCTCCATCAATATCTCCATAAATCTCCCGTTTACCGGAGAAACAGCCGCTCGACTCATCATGTACCTCTTAACTGTAGCCAATAGCTCTCGCCAAGACGTGAGGATATTCTGGTTGTATTCTAGTGTTTTTGTACTCTCTTCCATGAGGTGAGGTTTTAGTATCACTCCCGATTCAGTCTAGTGCATCGGTTCAACCATATCGGACATAATTTTTTTCAATGATTCAATCAACTTACGATAATTGTGTTTCGATTTCATATTTCGTCTGTATGCGTATACACTAAAGTCAGTTAGGCGAAGCGCCAAACAGATGAATGAGAAAACAGAGAATGGTTTGGGAGGAATTCTTGGACCGGCAAAGTTAAACGGGAATGTAACTGGAGAGACTTTGAATGCAAGGAATATTTGGAGTCTCAAGGAACAAAAGTGCACACGCACAACAACGGGTGGTTATGATCGTGGTGTAAGAAGTAAGAAAGGACAGGTCAATGTGGAAAAAATCAGCGAAAGGAAGTAGGTTACTTTTCGAGTAAATTACGTAAAATCAGACTTTTTTTTCACTTTGCCCTCTGGAAAAGGTAGCGACGCGCCATGGTGTGTGGGGCATGTCTGTTTATTTTATCCTAGATACAACGCGGTCGGTCCGCGGTAGCTCATCGAACGGTGGAATTCATGTGTCATTGTAAACATATCAGAGAGTGCGTGAAATACGCAAATCTGCCGCCACGTTAAGCTAAACCAAGTTAGTAATTCGTAGTGTTGATGAAGTTGTTTCAAGTGAGATTTGGTGGAACATCTATATTCCTTTTAAAAATTAAATTTTGACTCTTCATTTTAGCTTTTAATTTTGAACTTTTTACCATTCAAAATAGAACTTTATACGCTAACACTATTCTTACCAGCAATATTCCGTATTTACATAGCGCATTCCGCATTTAAGGTGATGCCATCGAAAAAGATGCAAGAGTGTTGAAACAATTCATGCCGACAAATTAAATCCTGCTGTGTTCACCATTAATTTGCTTGATATCGAATTTTATAATGTAGTATGTCTTCACGTCACGTCGCAGAAGTTAATTATCGTCGTCACAAGACGTGTGCGTTTATTTTTATCAATGGAGCATTAACTACGTGCCGAGGTGACCACGAGACTGTTCCTCCAAGTCAAAGCAGAAGCCATTATTTTTATCAGATGCGACATTTTCATGAACCTGTTGCCTGTGTTTACATTTCGTTCTTTTCCGCTTCAGATTAATTTTCATGCGTTGATTCCCGGTATTATATTTTTTTTATTCGATTGTAACAAAGGCTCGTAGGTTCCTTGTAGTAAAATGCCTTTGGAAATTAAGGTACTATAAAGCTTTTTTTTCTCCTTTACCGAGATGGTTTGTTTGAAATGCCCTGCCGGAGGGAAACCGCCGCCGGTGAAAAATAAAAAAAATCTTAACTCGCCGTATTATCTCCATTCATGTTCATTCCCCCTCCCCCACTCCTGCCATTCAGTCCCGAAATCAACCCTTCCTCCTCCACTCCTTCAACCACCCACGAAACCCTTGAGTGAAATCTCTCCCCGCCCCACCCTCTCTCACGTTCGATACCGCCGCCACCACCCCTAATACATAACGCCATTGTTTCTCGAAACCTCCTCACCCCCCCCCCTAAAGCTCACCCTTTCAACCACTCCAAGGTCTCTCCCCCCCCCCTTTCCATCTCCACTGTTCTGAAGAGGGGTCCGCGCAGAAGAGGGGGTTGCCTTCGGGGGAGCGATGGTGCTCACGTTGCCTTCTGCGATCGTCAATGGTGTTGGTGGCTTGGTGCTCCCCTCGCTCGCCCTCCCCCAATAATACTACGTCCCCCCCCCGTTGGTTTCCTTCCTTCCTCCATCCAAGACCACAGCATTTCCTCCGCACGCCCCTCCCACAACTCCTTTACCTCCCATACCCACGTTTCTTCGCCCACTCCCGTCTTTTTTTTTCTCTCGTGCCCACCGCCCTCCGCCGCCGCCGCACCACTCGCCTCCGGTGGCTAATTGCCAGCGATTTGTATTCATTCTTCGGAGTTTTCATCGCTACTCGCTCTCCGAAGGAGAACCAACGTGTGCGGGAGTGAGGAATGGAGGAGGGGAGCGTAGCCGGTCGGTGATTAAACTCCCCACGGCCACGGTGGTTATCGGCGTGGGGGGATGAAGAGAGAGAGAGAAAGGGTGGGTGGAGGGGAGAAAGGAAAGGGGACATATACTGCTTAGTCAGTGGCTCTTGTCGGCCGTTTCATTATTTTTTCACCGCGATGGGATAGCCTGGAGGGTGGCGGGCCGGAGGGTGGGAATAGATGTGACGGAAAAGGAAATGACCGATTTTGCCGAGAGCCACGTCATTTATTTCCAGCGTGTTTCATCCTAGTGGCCATTTTTGCTCTTGGTATTCAGCTCTGAGTTATCGGGTAATTCCGTGCCATGAAACACCCCTCGTTATGGTGGTATGTATTCGTGTCCACCGGGTGGAATGCCCGGTGAGTGAATCGTATCCTGTGAATAAGCCAGTAAGCTCGTGTTCCTCTTACATTTGCTCCCGCGTTCACATCTGAAATGCGTCCACCGTAAAATGGAACGAGAATTTCATTTATGACTCAATTAAAAAGGGTTCGGTTTGTAGTTTTAAAAATGTATTAAAGTTTTAATTCGGTTTGAAGTTTTTTTTCTGGTTGGTCTTCATGAATATGGAATAAACTTATTCCTTCGCCAATCATTTCGTCGGATCGGTATTTTTTTTACACGCGAGCGAGTGTTTTTTTGCCCCGGGGATAACAAGTAGATAAGTCACGCCAAAATCACGTGTGCATTTCAATCACCTGAAGTTAAACGATCATTCCGGACTAGGGGCTCAAGTCTTCCCGCTCCATTTAACCCGTAGTATCCCAGTGGGAAGAACGTTCATATGCTCTTGTCCGGAGAGCCCCGCGTTCGCATCCCGGTTGTTTGTATTTTTACACTCGCATCAATGTTTTACAATTCCTTTCGCTGTCACGACTTAGTTATAAATCGAACGATAGAACAGTGAAAGGTACTGCCCCCTTTACCGTTGACGTGTGAATTTCACATCCCTTAATACAGATCGGTGTGCACTATAGCAAGGTACTGAAGATAAATATGCAAGTGGGTCACGGTAGCCTCCGAAGAAGTTCAAAACAAATGTCCTTGCTCTTATCGCATCTCTTCAAATATAACCTCTATCCTTATTCCAAGTAATTAATGCCTGAAATTCAAATAATCGGTCGTTTAGCAATAAAATCGATTTTATCGTATCTCTTATTATGAGATGTTCTAACCTTGCTAAGTGCATTTTTAACTTTTCCCACATTATTTTTCCTACGTTAAAAGTCATACTATATTATCAAGCATAGAACCGGCAGATTTAAATGGTCATTATTCTCGGGAAAGATAAGATATCAAAATCACTTCACCCGTTCGCGCTACGGGGTGAATTCTATTAACCAATAATGATGCAATTGTTTTATCTAATCCCTGTTTTATTATTATATTTGTTATTAGCAGCTCGTCCTGCATGTGTATGGAATTATTTTGCATTTATATGCCGCAGTGTATTTAGCTGTAGTTAAGGTTACCTCCAAAATTGGAAATATTTTCCATTTTTACTGGTAACTTACATTGAAGCAAAACAAAATTTTGATGTTGTAAGCCTGATGTGGAATCACCCCCGGTCACATATCCTATTATCGGCCTCTAGACAAAAGAGCAACATGTAGATATACGTAGATTCTAATATTCGACTTGTCCAAAATTTCAAATAATTTGTGTAAATTGTCGATAAATAAACTGATTGGTAACAAAGTTTGGACAAGTGAAAATAAAAGATGAAATTTGTAGTTATATTATGGTATTTACAGTTCTTTGGTGATTTTCATACGCATGGACGTATCATGTCCGGTACGTAAATCTAGATATTTAGATAGAGGGTCCTGTTTTAGCCCTTCTCTACCAAAACCACCCATCGTGTTGACGCATGTGATCTTAGTATTAGATAGATATTTTTACACGGCAGATTTACATTTTTCTTACTTTCTCGACGAAAATATCAGCCACCTGATTTACTTGCCATCGGCTCAATCGCCCCCACACTCCGATTCCAATCCCTTGTTCAAGTCCACCTGCATTCCTACCTTTCCCATTCCCCAGTCTCCCTCCCATTGACGCCCGCAGGTTCTGCCGCACGGCTGCCGCCGTCGGGCGGTTCCCAGGGCGTGGGGCACGTAGAATGCAGATGCAACTTAGGCGCGAGCCGCGGGCACCGGATGAGTGCGGCGTTGCAGACGGTGAATGGGAAGCGGAGTTGTGGGCGGGAGGGGTGGTTTGGCGGGCAAATCGCCGGGAACATCGAGGCGGTAATACAGCGGGTGAAGTGGCGGGGAGGTGGGTGGGAGAGAGTGGATCTTCCTCCTTCTCCTCTCCCCTGTCTCTCACCATCTCTTCACTCCCGTTCCGTCGGTTTTAACCACGAGGGGGAGGGCACCGGACGTCAGGAGTTGGGTGGGACGACAGATGATGATATATGAAATTCCAAGCGGGGTACGGATATGGCGTTGGAAGTATTTCGTCCGCACGGGATAGCAGCGATGGTGATTATGGTTCCGTAAGATTCCTCGTATACGAAAAAACAAAAAATTAAGCGCGTCCTTGGGGATAGGGGTTGATTTTGGTGGGAGGGGGTAGGGGGGAGTTCGTCATGAGTGGGAGACGAGGGAGAGTGCATTCCCCGGAGGGTGGTGGGGTGTTCGCGTGTGGTTGGGAGGGGGTAGCTTGCGCGTCTGTATCCGTGTGCCTTCCAGTTCTCGTGTGAGTGTGATGTTCGAGTGGCCTTAATGCGTTATGGTCGTAATTTCAACCACGAGAGGATCGTTCTAATTGCCATCATCGTCATCAGTTCACCGTCGCTCCCACTCACTCTTTCTCTCTCTCTCGCTCCCGAGTCTCCACTCGTCCCCTCACCCACTCTTCGTCTCCCTTCCTCAGCCGCCTTTTTTTTAAATATTTTGATCCGGATTTATTTTTTCCGATGCCGCCAAAATACCAACTGTCTGCTCTCGTTCTTGTTTGTATGTGTGTGTCTGTGTGTGTGTGTGTGTGTCTGGGGTGGGATGCAGGCGAAATCCACTGAGGAGGAAGGGGAGGAGGTTGTGCAAATTCGAGTCGTTCTTGATTTTTTTTACGTTTTCTTTCTTCTTCCGCGAAGGGGAGGGGAAATAGATCCCGGAGATGCTGCTCTTATCCCGCGGAGATTTCCCAGCGCCGTTTTCTCGATTTCATACCTTTTTTTCATTCTCCATCCCCTTCCTCTTTTCTCCTTCCGCGGGGATATTTATTTGGAATGCGAGATTTTGGTGATGAGAGAGCGAGTGCTCTTAAAAAGTCTCCCGTCTTGCGTCCTCCAATCCCCACCCCCCCCCCCTGCTGCCAAGGCAACCGATGAACCGTCTCATCATGTGCTTGCTTTCCTTATCGGATTCCACCCGGATCGCGTCGGATGCTGTATATATGTGTGTGTATATATATATATATATTTAGTTCTTCCGCTGTTGGGAATTTGTTTTTGTATCTCCTTCAGTATCTCTCTTGAAGGTATTTCTCTCACGAGCGCGATCAAGACCATTCAAGTGTGGTAGTGAAAAAAAAACGGGGGATCGATCGGCTTTTTATCTACTCTGAGGGTCTTTTATGTTAATTTGCACGATGGGGATCGGGTACGTGCTGAAAAAAATTCACGACGCTCTTGAATGGAGAGAAATCGTTAGGTTGCTTCATCGATGATTCATTTACGTCGCCTTCGATGGAATATTTCGTTCGCTCCGACTGTAATTAGTAGCTTAGGTGTGATAGAGAATAGGCAGGCGTTAAAATGTCTTTAAGGTGGTCAGTTTGTCACAAAATATCGTTCTTCTAATCAGTGTCATAGGCTGTCAAGTAAATGTATTTCATTGGTGAAAATAGCAGTGCAGTTTTTGCGGAGTTTGTAGGTCGGATTTCTTTTGTTCAAACCGAGAAACCAACACTTCAACTTCAATCGGTAAAATAGCAATGCAATATTTTGGTGCTTAAGTTTGCAACTACACATGTATCTTTCGTTATTCATTCAACTGCAATGGATTCATCTGCATCTAATTCAATACCCTACGAGTCACCAAAAAGGTGTGTGGCAGGGGGTCCAGCACCAGGAGGAAAGGGTAAGGGATGAGAGAGTTGGGGTTTTGCAAATAGGTGGGGGGAACCTAAAAAAAAAGGTTCATCATGCTGAGATTCCTCGTGCCTCTCAAAAACGACTTTTTCCCCTAAATCGTTTCACTCACCGTCGGCCTCAGGAATGCATCCTGATAGTGAGTAAAATAACTTAGCCATTTGCCACTCCTTGTTCATATTTTACACCTCAACTGTTCAACGTATCATTATTAAATAGGATTTCACCCCATTAAAAAGAGAGTTTTGAAAAAATCACAGCTTAAATTTATTTTCTGAGGATTGCCGAAATTTTGACAAAAGTTCGATCGGTATGCAGGGTATTAAAAAATGCAAATACGAAAAAAAACAATTGATATTGATTTGCGACTTCCGGGAGAATGACTTCCTTTGAGATGTGCCCATTATTCCACGCGTAAGGTACATTTGAGAGGAGGGGGTTGGAATTGGTCTTGTCGCGCAGCGCAGCCCTTCATCCTTCGGGGAATAGCGAGGAGCTGTAAGAAAAGGATCCCCACCGCACGGGAGGACGTAAGCTGACGTTTCCCTTTTCGCCGGACTTGAGAACCAAAATCGAGCGACTCGGCACGTTTTGCTGCAATCCCGAGTTTCTCTCTCCCGCAAACCCCCCCCCCCCGCCCCGCCAAAACCTCACCCTCCACCTCCCCCACATCATTTACAAATCCCTTCCTGCCTCTCGGCCAGGAGCCCAGCTTCTTAGTTCCCTCTCCTCCTCAACCGCCACCATCCCCCCTTCCCCTGCCTCATTCCCTCGCAAACATAATTAAGTTACTCCCGGCAGGAGATTGTAAACATCTTCTGAGGGTGAGCCGCAGACCAATAACCCCTTTGAGGGAGCCCCTTCAAAAAACAAAACCGAGTCCGCGGCTGAAACGCCCCTTAATCGCCCCTTTTGCCCCGCCCACCCCGCACCCCTCTGCCCTCTACACCCTTCTCCCCAATTCAACCCCCGCCCTCTCCTCGTTTTCCACTCCACTATTCCACCTCCCCTTCCCCGTCACCCCTCACTCCCCTCTGCCGCGTTCTCTCAAAGCCCTCCGTGCCTGTGAGAGAGCGACCTTCCGCTTCTCTATCAATCGGCCTCTCGCCACCGGAGGAGAGGTCATCATCGGGTTCCCACCATCTTGGCCTCCACCTTCCCCCCGCGATTCCGTCAATTAATTACCAATGCTTCGGCCCGCTTCTTGTCTCAGGGCTCCCGAAGGAAAACCTTTTTCGATTCGTTTTCCCACGCTTTCCTCAAGATGAGGTAATGCTCCCTCAAGGACGTGCGCTTGACTCCGTGACATTGAAAGTGTCATTCTCGTCATGTAGTGTGTATCAAGCTCTTTTCACCGTTGATTCTCCGTCAGGAATACGAGGCTAAGGAAGACTACGCACGAATGGAACAGTCCATCAGCAGTCGTTTCGAATGTTGACATCCTATAACTCTGGTCCCCTCTAATTTATGTTTCAATTTGTCAATTCAAAGTATGCAGATATGAAATACAACCGCATTGAGGTGACATTGTTGTTTGAGAAATAATTGAGGTGATAAGAATTTAGTGGAGACGAAAGAGCCATGTTCGTGAGTTTTATGCTTTTCTGTTTTATTGAGCTCTTTAAGATCAATTATTTTCTAAAAACGAGTAGCGGGTGTCTGTAGATAAATATATACCTATATATATATATACCTATATATATATTATATGTATACATAACTTTGGACGGCACAATATAACACAGAATAAAACAGATAACACGTAAAAGGACACTCACACTGTAGATGATTTGAGCTTTCGGCCTACTCCGAGGCCTTCTTCAGGTAGAATCTATATATATATATATATATATATATCTATATATATATATATATATATATATATATATATATATAGAGTCTGACCTGAAGAAGGCCTCGGAGTAGGCCGAAAGCTCAAATCATCTAGTGTGAGTGTCCTTTTACGTGTTATCTGTTTTATTCTGTTATATTGTGCCGTCCAAAGGTTATGTATATATATATATTCAAAACTTGAAAATCCCGCCATACGGCGCACAAATATTCATTCAAACAGAAATAGGTATAAGGAAAGGGGATAGGAAAAACACATAAAAGGCGAACACAGGACATGTGGGGAAGGCGGTTTTTGAGCAGATTCACGAAGTAAAAATATTTCCTTATCCGTGATATTCCTATTTCTGTTTGAATGAATATATATATATTATATATATATATATATATATATATATATATATATATATATAGTGACTATAGTGACTATATATATAGTTCTATAGTGACTATATATATATATATATAGTCACTATAGAAAGTGACTATATATATATAGTCACTTTCT